>SNQJ01S0092387.1:30829-56513 GCA_010110895.2 Picea sitchensis
CATACCATTATCCATCAAACAAACTTGGTTCCATTACCCAAACCTCGGGTCTCCAACTTCTCATGGCCATAACTCTCTAACCGTGAGGAGTTATGTGACGTTCCACATACCACGAAAAATGTAATGACAAGCACTATCCATCTAGGATAGGTTACCTGAAAAATTCATTGTCCTTCATCTCATTATTCCACAATTAAGCATGGGTTCTCTTACTCTGTAAAGCGTCTTCCCATGAGGGATTTCACCATAAGGGGACCACTTTGGAGTTCATCCATATTTACTTCTTATAAACTACGAGAAGAAAATAATGAGTCATATTTACATCAAACAATCTTGGGTCCATTACCCAAACCTTTGTGCTGCAGGGCTTTCTTCAAGGGTTGACATCAATGACAACCAACCTTAATCAACATGATTCGTTTGTGAAATTAGGAAGCCATTGAAGAAACATATCCAAGTAGTTGTGATACAAATTTCATCTTGTGGGTCATTGTATTTTTGGAGTTACATGCCGTGGGAAATAAGGTTTGTGGCTAGTCCCGAAACTAGTCTAAAACAAGTGTTTTCTGTAAAAACGTCATAACCTCTTCATAACAGATCCAAATTCACTAAGAACAAATGTATTGGTTATAGTACATCCTGTAGTATTCTGTGTACAATTTCTAGATCCATACAACAAATATTCTGTGTGGGGCATGCTCTACAAGTTTGCTCTCTAGAATAAGCCAGAATTCAACAAGGTATGCCATTTTTTATATAACTCATTTTCTGAGAGGTTTCAAGTAGTGAAGTCTGGAGGAATTTCATAAAATACATTGAAGAACATTGTGTACCATTTTTATATCTTTATTCATTACATGTACATAGTTATGATTATTTCAAGTTAGGGTTGTTGACTAATCCAAAGTTAGTCATGTGAGACTAAAGTAAAGTTTGATGAAAATTCTAGTCTCTTGTTGTTAAAGCTAAGGAAGGTTTGCAAGTATGTGATCATATACACCATGTCTAGTACAGATTTACAAATCATATTTGGATGATGAAATTGATGAGTGCTTTTTGTTGAGGTACATGTTGGGTACATGGTTGAGACAAATAGTTGATGAGTTGGAACATGCATGAGGTGTATAATTGATGATGTTGGTACATATTGATGAGTCATAGTTGATGAGTAGTTTATACATGATTGGTACATACTTGGTACATGGTTGGAGACACTTATTAGTAGTATTGTTGACGCATGGTTTATGGATGATGTAGCATACTTGTATTGTTATATTATTAGAAGAACATATTGATCTTGGTGATGATTAAGAGTTGTTGTGTTATGATTGGTTGATGCACATCTTTGAGAGTTGTCTTGGTGATTGATCTTGGTGAGTAGATCTGATTTGGTTGATAAGATTGATGATATAGGTTGTTGTGATAGGTTGTTTGGATAGGTTGTTGTGACATGTTATTTGTACAGGTTTGGTGCATGGTTGATGCACTTGTTCATGGTACAGGTTAAGGTACAGGTTGGTTCATGGTTGATGCACTTGTTTATGATACAAGTTCATTATAGGTTGTTTGGTACAAGTTGATGCATGGTTGATGCACTTGTTTATGGTAGAGGTTGATTACAGATTGAGGTATAGGTTGATGCATGGTTAAGGTTATTGGTACATGTTGTTTGGTGCAGGTTGATTGGTATAGGTTTACAACAGTATATCTCATAGTCATAGTGTGACATTGATTCCATATTTCTACTTCAACGTTAGGGTGGTTGGATGGGGAAAGGACAAGTGGTTCTAGAAACCTTTCAGTTGTAGTCAGAGAACATAGGGGGTTGTAGCCTCCTTCTAGTCGTAGCCATAAAATTGGGCACTTGGAGCTTCCCCAAGGTTGTATCCTGAGAAACTAGGGGGTTGGAGCCTCCTTCTAGTTGCAGCTGGAAAACAAAGGACGTTGGTGCTTCCAATGAATGTAATTATTAAATAAATATAAGAAAAATAATTATGTGGTTTTCTCCTGCTTTGGGTTTTCATGTAAAAAAATGGTGTACTTTGTATGTGTGTGATTGCTCATTTGTTCATTGTTTATTTACTCTGCAACTATTGGATGATAATTATACATTGATATAACACTTTCATTTTATGGTGAAAAAGTATGATTGCTCTATTATTGATTCACCCCCCGTCTGAGTAATCCAACAATTGGTATTAGATTTGGTTCCTTCAGGAAATAGTTTAACCACTGGAAGGAGATCATGGATTATTCTAAGAATGGAGTACCAATGTTTAATGGTCATAATGGTTTTAAGTATGAGATGTGGAGCAGAAGGACAGACGTATTTTTACAGGCACAAGGACATTATATTTGACTATAAGTTGTTACAAGATATGATAGTTCAAAAAGGGAAAAGACTACAACCAAGAAGGAATTGAATAAGAATAACAAAATAGCAATGGATTTCATCTGGGAAGGACTACCTAATCCAGTAAGAGAAAATATTGGGAAATGTTCATTAGCTAGATAAATTTGGGATAAGTTACATGACATATATTCTTCACCCATCGCAGATTCAAAAAATGCCAAAGAAGATGCAGATACAAATCAAGAAGAATTACATTTACCATGTCAAACAGATTCAGAAGATGAAGAGTACATAATCACTAGAGGTATGTTGTTTTTCTTTAATTGTGAAAAATGTGGACATCTTGAAATAGAATGCCATGAAGTAAATGATACAAAAAAACTAATTGAAAAGGGAGACAATTATGAAGAAGAATTGATAAGTGCTTTAGATAAACTAAGTGAAGAAAAAAAGTCACTCAAGAAAGAATTGATGAAACAAAAGGAAAGTGTTCACATTTTTTAAGAATCCCAACAGGTCATCGAGAAATTAAGAAATCAGTTAGAAGAATCCAGAAAGATCGAAGAAAATATTGAATATCAAAATAAGTATTTGGAAGCCAACATAGAAGTGCAGAAGGAAGAAGCAGAAATGAGAGAGAAGATATTGACATATATGTTGATTAATTGGATTGGTTTTCATTGATGTCAACCCTTGAACAAAATCTGGTAGTGTTGGCCCTTGGATATGAAAGGAATAAAATATTAAGGAAGAAAGGCGAAGTGTGAACTACGTGGAAGACACATAAATCGAGGAAGGGTCGAAGTGGGAAAAGAAGCAAAAAAGAAGGAGAAAAAGAAGGAAAAACTATCCGTTGGAAGAGAAGATCGAGGAAGACAAAGCAGTAAGAAAGATAGATCGTGGAAAACTCAGCAAGCGGAAGAAGACATCAATGATTTCTTTGGATAACCTCGTGGAAAAGAAGGAAAGACAAGCTGGCAAAGTCCTTAAAGCACAAGTCAAGTTGACCTAGGGTTTTGGGACCTAGGTTTTGGATCTAGGGTTTTGACACCTAGACTTTGTTATGTAATGTATAAATAAAGGTCTAGAATACCTGGGAGGGTTCATTCTAGGATGGTTCATTGATACTATGGTTTTTGTTGTTCATTGTTGAGTATTGTTGTAGAGAACAACGTTGAGACTATATTGTAGGATCTTCAGTTGGGTGAAAAGATCAACCTTGTAGTTGGGTGCGCAGGGAGGGATGAGAGAAAGAGAGAGAGATCTGCAAGCTAAGTGCGTAGATAGAATTGTATGTTTTAATATAAAAGATCAAGAAACACAGTTTTGTGGACGTATCCCTAGGGAGAGGGTGAACCATGTATATCTTGTTGTTCTCTGTGATTGATGCTATGCTATTTTCCATCTGTTATATTGTTATTTCATTGTTGTGTTAGATCTGAGATATAACTTGCGAAGTTACTAGCTTAAGTGAGATAAAGAATAACAGGATTGTTGCATGTTTTTGTCCTGGATCCACTTTGCATTGCCTATGGTTGTAGACACCTATGTCCTGCAACCCCCTATTGCTACTTCGGGTGAGACTGCATCTGCTTCGCAACTGTTGCCGAAAGGGCCAATAGTTAGGGTTTGTTGGTGCGCTACAAGAGTTGAACCTTGGGTCTACCCCTTAAGCCAAAAAATGGTTCCATTTCTGGAATCGAGATCATTTTGAGGGAATGTCAAGGTGGTTCCCATGGATGACAAAAATTAAGAAGTGGATAGAAGAACAGGAGAAGGACTTTGTTGAAGCCCATAACAAGAATCCTAGCATTAGTTCATAATACTGGTTGGGAAGGTACATCTTCACTGACATACACGAGAGTTTCTTTGTAGGAATTCATAAAGAGTTATACGAGTGGTTAGCCATATTAGCAGATACCCAGTTTGAGATCAGATCGAGACCACCTGTGGTTTGGACAACAACGTTGATCAAGAAGGTCAAGAGAGTTGATAACATTGTGTCTATGGTTGTGGATTTCTGGTTTGATAGCACTATTGGAGGGTACATTATTGAGTTTTCCATTGACTGAGTTGAATTGTATATCCAAGCAGAGAGGTATTTATTTAAGGGACCTAGAGGAAAGTTCCTACATTTTCTAAAGCTGAGGATTAAGATGCTATTGCATGAGAAGACTATCCTGAAGATATAGTGAAGCTAATGTTCAATAATTTAGACAACGACAGTGACACAGAGGCTGGACACATGCACAGTGGGAGGTCGTTCAAAGAGGTTCCTCTTGAGAACCTATTTAACAAAATATACAGAGACGAGGGATTCTACAGTAGAGAAGAAGCAGATCCAACAGATGAAGAACATTCAGAATCTGCAATAACAGAGGAAGTATAGACCGAAGAAATTCCCTGAGGAGAACCAGAAACTTCAGGCACTGCACCTACTATCGAAGTAAGTAATATCACTCCTCTTGTTGTTTTAGAAGAATCAAGTAACCAAAGTAATAAGAGTAGTCTGAGCAATCAAAGTACTGTTACAAGAAGTTTAGTACATACTCAGTCAAGAAACCAAGGAAGATCTATGGAATATGAAATGAGGTTACCAATCTTTAGAGGAGCTGGATCTAAAGATCCTGATCAACACTAGTTCTTATGCGAAGCTATATGGAGTATCAAGAAAGTCACTGAAGAAGCTATTAAGAGAACCCAATTTAGTACCACCTTGAGGGATCATTCTCTGAATTGGTATATGAAGTTTGTTTTAGGACCTGGACAACCTAAACCACTGAATACTATCAAGACTGCATTGAGTGCAGAATTCAAGAAACCTAAGTTGGAGTCACAATGCATTACAAAGATGAAAGAGATTAAGAAGAAGGTCATTGAACCTATTTGGGATTTTGATCAGAGGCTTAAGACTCTGATAAGTCAGTTGCATTTTCAGATTCCATACGAACAGAGCAGAGAATGGTTCATTACTACTCTCTTACCACATATCATAGTCCCTCTGATGCAACAGAAGTTCGCTTCGTAGGTTGAAAAATTGGAGATTTCCATGAAACTAGAAGCAGACCCTTTAGGAGAAGCCATCCCAGGTATGAGTCATATATTAAATTAGTTAACTAGCTTATCTTTACAGGTCAAAAACATGAAGAAAGGTAAGGAAAAGAGAAAAGAGAAGATATCTGGTGTATCATATGTAAATTAGAGGGCCATGAAAAAGAACATTGTCCCCTACTTCAACCCTCAGAGGACCATGAAAGGAAACTTCAACCCTTGTGGTGGATTCAGAGGAAGAGGATGAAGTGGAGGCATGGGTTGAGGTAGAGGATAGATCATCTGTTATAACTACGCACATCCAAGACACTTGGCAAGGGATTGTCAGAACCCTTGTACCAATTGAAACTATTGTAACTTGTTTGATCATGTCATCGAAGATTGTCCAGTATTGTTGGCCAAACTCCAAGAGAGATGAGGAGGAAACTAGCAAGTACAATTAATATCATCAGAACCTCGCGGTGAAAACCCCAAAGTCATTTTTAGATTGTGTTGATGCCAAAGAGTTCACAAGAGGGACTTGATTCTCAGTGGGAAGGCTGACAGTTTTCCAAGCACAAAGCAAATAGTGGGTCAGTAGCAGCCAGAGAACAGTGGTTGAGGGACATAACCATTTGTAGTGGAAGGCATGTCAAGGTACCCAGGTGATTGCCAAAATAATTTCCAAGTAGAAATAATTGATAGAACTTGGAAGTAGAAGAGTATTGAATCTCAGGCAGATAATCATCATCTTTTTTGGGTCCAAAATCCTTTCAGTGGGAAGGTGTGATCATAATCTAGACTAGGGGTCAAAATTTAGCCCCAAAATCAAAGTGTTAATAATTGCTTGAAAACAAACAGGGGCATAGGCCTCGTCCTCACGAACTCAACACAACTCAAATGGGTTCAAACAAACGACTGTATGAGTGAGATATCATGTTCTGTTCAATTTGCTAAACATGCAAAATTTGTTGACTGTACAGTCTGTACAACTGACATGGCAGGGCCGTACAACTGATGTGGCAGTGTTGACATGTCAATGATGAGTTGGCATATGATGACATGGAAAGAGATGAGTTGGTTGAATAGAAAATGGGTGCGCATGCCTGGGCGAATCATTTTGAGACACGTGACATTTTTTATTAGCAAATGGGGTGGTGCCATGTGGCCCAGGCATGGGCTGCCACGTGGCATCGTGATTTGGTTTGTTTGTTTAAAAATATAGTAGAGTCTGTGGGGATCGAACCCTGGACCTCCATACACTATGAAAATGCTTTGGCAAAGGCCGCCCAACCAACATGCCCTACAATTGTTACTTAACAATATATGTATTGGAATTTATTTAAACTTGCAATGTGTTATAAATGACGCGGGGTCCGGGCTTGGGCTTAGCCCCAGCCCCTAGTCGCACACAGTTATGCATGTGACCTCCACTACATAATATTGGCATGTGTTTTTAAACTATCCCCCAACAACGCCCCCTCCACTTGTCATATTCACGTTGAACGGTTGCAACGGGTGCCTATTTTAGCACTTTGTTTGTTTAAAAATATAGTGGAGTCCGTGGGGATCGAACCTCAGACCTCCATACACTATGAAAACACTTTGGCAAAGGCTGCCCAATCGGTGTGCCCTACAATTTTTACTTAACAATATATGTATTGGATTTTATTTAAACTTGCAATGTGTTATAAATGGCGTGGGGTCCAGGTTGGGGCTTAGCCGCAGCCCCTGGTCGCACACACTTATGCATGTGACCTCCACTACATAATTTTGGTGCACATTTTTAAACGGTCCCCCAACAATGTGCCCGCCACTTGTCGTATTCACGTTGAACAGTTACAACGGATGCCTATTTTAGCATTGGGATGTGGCCACTTGCCCCCCCATGTGTGCAACACCTCTGCGGTTTGGGGGCTAGGTTCGCTAACTATTTGAAAAATTCACATGTTTTGTGGGAACAGAATGTGTGTTGGGTTTAGGCATGGGAAAACCCCAGAAGCCAGGTTACTCACACAAGAGGTGCGAATTCGCGAACCAGAGACAACAAGCTTGAAGGAGGAAAATGGCAGGAGGCCTATCTTCTTCATTTTTTGGCCAAATGAGGTGCCGAAAAATCCCATCTAGGGGTTTTAGGATTTTCTGAATCCATTTGTACTATTTTCAAATCCATTTGGAGATTTCTATTGTAGGTTTTTCTACTTTGAAGTTTCAGGGAGCTCTAGGGAGCTTAGGGCCACCATTGAAGGAGGTCATGCTCAAATGAGCCCAAGTCTATTTTCTTTGACTGAATAGTCATTTTTGACTAATTGTTATGCTCTGAACACATTGGGATAGGTTTTAGAGGCATTTGAAAACTTTTACAGGTATTTTCCAACAAGGAATCTCAGGGAAGCTCAAGGCCACATGTAGAAGAGGTCATGCCCGGATGAGCCATGGTCCGTTTTCAGAGATCTAATACTCATTTTGGGGGTTTTTATGTATTCTGAACCCAATGGTACAATCAATAAATCCATTGGAGTTGAGGATCATCTTGTAAAATAATCTTTGATAAAATAATCCTAGAGAGCCTAGTCCATTGATGGAGGTTCAAGGAGATGTAGCCCGGTTGGGGGTGAACTCCTTTATCATGTTGTCATTGTTGTGAGTTTTTTCTAGTTATATTTTTTGTTGTATTCTTTAAAAAACATATTTGACCTTTCAAATACCTCACACATAAACACCTAAAAGAAGCATAAACTTGACACATAATTTCTCTTGCACAACTAAGACATTGAGCAAGGTCCTGAAGTTTATTTTAATGGAGTAGAGGGTGCTTGCATAGCAAAACAAGTTAGCCCCCTATTTTCAAATCAGGTGGTATCAGAGCATGGTTTTTCTCATGTGATTTCCATTGATAGCTAGAGATTTAGCTGATGGTATTTGTGCAAGTTTTTGTGTTGAAGTTTTATATCTTGCAAGGATGGAGGAAGCTTCAAACAATAAGAGTTCTCATACATATTCATTATCCAAGCTCTTTGACAAAGATATGTTGAAGTATTTTGTAACCATGAGAGATATGGTGCAAGAGATGTGGGAATATAGGAAGGAGAGCATCGTCCTTCAAGAGAAGTTGATGGCCATGAAGGAGGAGAAGCACCATCTTCTTGAAAATTTGCATGAGATAGAGACTCAACTCCATGAGGAAAAGGAAACCCTTACCAAGTACATGCATGAACATGATGTATGCAATGCTAGTTTTCCTTCAAATTCCTCTCAAGATGAATGCTTTGGTGTTTTTGAAAATCACACTAGAGGAATAGGGTCCAAACTATTGTTAAAAATGGGCTATGAAGGTAGGGGTTTAGGAAAGCATGCACAAGGCATTGTTGAGCCTATTGTTGTTGAGGAGAGGCCCAAGTATTGGGGTCTTGGATATGAATAGAAAGATGGAGCATATTCCAAATTTGAGGAGGCAAGGGAAACAATTCCAAGAACAACTTTTGTTTCAAGCTCAATCCCTTAAGCATGCAAAGTGCGTGTTCAAGATGAATGCACATGTGAGAAACAAGAGAGTTGTGACAACCATGAGGACAAGAACATTTTTTTTGATCTTCAAATGAGAGCTAGTAACTCTTCAAATTCACCTCCTCAAGAAGGCGATAAAGGTGAATGTTCAAGGTATATTTCTGCATATAATTTGGTTGCTTTTGATTATGTTAAGAATGGTAAATTTGCATGTAAAAATGGAAGAAAAAGTCCATGTACATATTGTGGTTTAGATAAACATCATGTTTCAAGATGTTGGAAAAGATTGACCACATTCAGTAAACTTTCCTAGCAAAGGCAATTTGGAAACAAGATGCAAAATATTTTCACTCACTGCCAGAAGAGAGGTCATCTCATTGACCAATGTTGGACATTGCATCCAACCACTCATTCACAACACAAGAAGCAGATAGATAAAGATACTGGCAAGAATGGAAGAGGAGATTCCANAAACTATTGTTAAAAATGGGCTATGAAGGTAGGGGTTTAGGAAAGCATGCACAAGGCATTGTTGAGCCTATTGTTGTTGAGGAGAGGCCCAAGTATTGGGGTCTTGGATATGAATAGAAAGATGGAGCATATTCCAAATTTGAGGAGGCAAGGGAAACAATTCCAAGAACAACTTTTGTTTCAAGCTCAATCCCTTAAGCATGCAAAGTGCGTGTTCAAGATGAATGCACATGTGAGAAACAAGAGAGTTGTGACAACCATGAGGACAAGAACATTTTTTTTGATCTTCAAATGAGAGCTAGTAACTCTTCAAATTCACCTCCTCAAGAAGGCGATAAAGGTGAATGTTCAAGGTATATTTCTGCATATAATTTGGTTGCTTTTGATTATGTTAAGAATGGTAAATTTGCATGTAAAAATGGAAGAAAAAGTCCATGTACATATTGTGGTTTAGATAAACATCATGTTTCAAGATGTTGGAAAAGATTGACCACATTCAGTAAACTTTCCTAGCAAAGGCAATTTGGAAACAAGATGCAAAATATTTTCACTCACTGCCAGAAGAGAGGTCATCTCATTGACCAATGTTGGACATTGCATCCAACCACTCATTCACAACACAAGAAGCAGATAGATAAAGATACTGGCAAGAATGGAAGAGGAGATTCCATCATTGATGTGAGTCAAGATGATTCACAAGAAGAGGATTTTCAGCAGAAAAAGTCACCATTGACTTGGCTTGGTAAGAAATAATTAGATTTCTTGAACAAGTAAGGCTTGCATTTCTTTGTTTATAGATGCACATTTCAGCCTTATGTATGCATTTCTGTTGAAAGCATGACAACTTGTAGCAGATTATCACAACTTGTATGATGCAAGTTTGCATGTGAATGCAATTCTTTTGAAGGCATTCTTGTTGTTGCACAACTTCGCCAGGAGGGTGTAAAACATGGGTATGATACTCAGTTGTTGCATCCATATAGCTTTTCATTTCATCTCTTATGTACCCACACGTTTTTGGGTTTATGTACTTATGTTTGTACTTGAAAGAGAGTTGAAGAGTTATGCACATGCATGTGATTTTGTATGTGTGTAAACAATGAACCTGGTGATAGTTCATTATGAGTGACTCATGACTGTAACATGGTTGTGTATCATGAATGTTGACTTTGGTATGTCGATATGTTTCAAATGAGTCGCGACTTGTGTCGATGTTTTCTTGATGACTATGTTTTGTCGATCATGTTTTTTGACTTATGTTTTAGTCGATGGTGTTTTTCGGCTTGTAAGTCGATATTGAGTACACCAAGATGCAAGAAAATGCCATGTACTTTGATGAAGAACAAGAGCGGATTATGTTGATGCCAAAGAGTTCACAAGAGGGACTTGATTCTCAATGGGAAGGCTGACAGTCTTCCAAGAAAAAAGAGAATAGTGGGTTAGCAGCAGCCAGAGAACAATGGTCGAGGGACATAGCTAGTTGCAATGCAAGGCATGTCAAGGTACCCAGGTGATTGCCAAAAGACTTTTCAAGTAGAATCAGTTGATAGAACTTGGAAGTAGAAGAGTATTGAATCTTAGGAAGATAATCATCAGCTTTTGTGGGTCCAAAATCCTTTCAGTGGGAAGGTGTGCTCAGAATTTGGACCAGGGGTCAAAATTTAGCCCCAAAATAAACGTGTTTAGAATCACTTCAAAATGAACAGGGGCGTAGGCCTTGTCCTCATGAACCCAACGCAACTCGAACGGGTTCAAAAAAACACTGTATGAGTGAGATATCGCGTTCTGTTCAATTTGCCAAGCAGGCAAAATTTGTTGACTGTATAGTCCGTACAACTAACGTAGCAGGGCCATACATATGATGTGGCAGTGATGACATGTCAATGCTGAGTTGGCATATACTGATGTGGTAGGAGCTGAGTTGGCACTCGGTTGACAGGACATGTGGGTGAATCATTTTGAGACACATGGCATTTTTTATTAACAAATGGGGTGGTACCATGTGGCCCAGGCATGGGCTACCATGTGGCACCATGATTTGGTTTGTTTGTTTAAAAATATAGTGGAGTCTGTGGGGATCGAACCCCATACCTCCATACACTATGAAAATGCTTTGGCAAAGGCTGCCCAACCGGCAAGCCCTACAATTGTTACTTAACAATATATGTATTGGATTTTATTTTAACTTGCAATGCCTTATAAATGGCGCGGGGTCCGGGTTGGGGCTTTTCCCCAGCCCCCGGTCGCACACACTTATGCATGTGACCTCCACTACATAATTTTGGCACGTGTTTTTAAACGGTCCCCCAACAACACACCCGCCACTTGTCATATTCACATTGAAAAATTGCAAGGAGTGCCTATTTTAGCACTAGGACGTGGCCACATGGCCCTCCATGCGCCCAACACCTCCGCACTTTGGGGGCTAGGTTCCCTAACTGTTCAAAAAATTTGTGTGTTTTGCGGGAATGGTGCGTGTGTTGGGTTTAGGCACGGGAAACACCCAGAAGCCAGGTTACTCATACAGGAGGTGCGAATTGGCGAACCAGAGACAACAAGCTTGAAGGAGGAAAATGGCAAGAGGCCTATCTTCATCATTTTTTGGTTTTTCTACTTTGAAGTTTCAGGGAGCTCTAGGGAGCTTAGGGCCACCATTGAAGGAGGCCATGCTTAGATGAGCCCAAGTCGATTGTATGTGAATGAATAGTCATTTTTAACTAATTGTTATGATCTAAACACATTCATATAGGTTTCAGAGGCATTTGAGGACTTTTATAGGCGTTGTTTCCACAAGGAAGCTCAGGGAAGCTCAAGGCCACATGTAGAAAAGGTCATCCTCGGATGAGCCATGGTCCGTTTTCAGAGATATAATAGTCATTTTTGGGGTTTTTATGTATTATGAACCCAATGGTACAGTCAGTAAATCAATTGGAGTTGAGAATCATCTTGTAAAATAATATTTGACAAACTAATCCCAGAGATCCTAGTCCATTGATGGAGGTACAAGGAGATGTAGCCCGGTTGGGGGTGAACTCCTTTATCATGTTGTCATTGTTGTGAGTTTTTTCTTCTTATATTTGCTGCAATTTATATTTATTGTTATATTATTTAAGAAACATATTTAAATTTTCAAATACCTCACACATAAACACCTACAAGAAGCATACAATTGACAAATAATTTATCTTGCACAACTGAGACATTGAGCAAGGTCCTGAAGTTTATTTTAATGGAGTAGAGGGTGCTTGCATAGAAAAACAAGTTATCCCCCTATTTCAGATCAATTGTTGGCCAAAATCCAAGAGAGACAAGGAGGAAACCAGCATGTACAATTAATATCATCAGAACCCCACGGTGAAGACCCCAAAGTCGTTTTTGTTACTAGAGGAGGCGTTGTTACAGGAGAAGACAAAGTGACTCGAGGAAAGACTGCAGAAGGACCAGGGATCAGAAAATATGTAGAGAAGGAACAGTTGTTTGAACCAAGGAGAGAGAGGCACACTTTTGAGGAATCAAGGAAAGAATTTGTAGAAGGATGATATTCTTCATCTAAGGCACAACCAGAATTAAGGGAATGTGGAATGCCACTAGCATTTTATCAGTATGCTAGGAAAGGAAAATAGGTAAGCAAGATTATGGAATTCTTATGTACTTGCATTAATTTGATTAAGTATGAAAGAGTTGTACAAGAACTACAATACTTGATAAGACAATATGGGATAGGAAGGGTCGATCCTCTGCTGAATAAAGTAGTACATCAGGTATCTAGAAAGAGAAGGACAAACAAGGAATTACACCTCAGTTCTTAGATTGGAGACTATGATGTGGAATATGTGGTCCTCGACTTGGGTTCAAAAGTCAATGTGATGATGAAGAA
Source organism: Picea sitchensis (assembly GCA_010110895.2). NCBI lineage: Eukaryota > Viridiplantae > Streptophyta > Pinopsida > Pinales > Pinaceae > Picea > Picea sitchensis. The sequence continues at coordinate 44,068 of SNQJ01S0092387.1, forward strand.
GACTTGGGAACTGATGGGAAAACCTAGACTTATTTACTCTCCTATCAGGCTCAGGATGTCCAATTAGCAAGCGACGAGCCCCTTTGGAAGACTAGAGCATGTCCCTGTAGACATTGATAGCATAAGGACATTTGAAGACTTCGAAGTAATTGATATTGTTGATGATAGTTGTCCTTATCCTACGTTGTTAGGAATTGATTGGGATTTCAAAAATTTGATTGTTGTTGACCTAAAGAAGAGAAGAATGACCTTTGAAGGCAATGGCCTTAAAGTCATTGCACCTATAGACCTGGATGAAGGTCGAAGATACATAGAACCTATCAGGGAAGAAGACCGCGCATATGAGCTGGAGAAAATTTACAAGATGACAACAAGACAACATGATTACATTAATCCTACAACAGACAGAAACATCAACTAGCAAAGTGAAAGGGCATGTTCATCAGATTCAAAAGAGGCATTAGAAAATTGGCAGAACAAGATGTATGAAGTCTCCACATGCCGATGTGCCAGGCTGACTAGAGTAGTTTGTTGGATTGGCACAAAAGTAAGCAATTTTCCAACGTTTGATGGTTTGAATCACTTAGAGACATTTCTAGATGAATTTGAGAAAATTGTACTAGTACAACAGAGGATGTTGGCATTGGATGAGGAATTGAAATCCACACCAACTATATGGTGGGGAGCACATAAGAAGAACATTGTGGAGTGGAAATAATGTTGCACCTTATTGACAGTGCGCTTTTCAAAACAAGAAAAATGATGTGAAGTTCATTACACAGGCCAGAGTTGTCCTAAGGACCACATGCGAAGTTGTGAGGAGGCCTAGGGAAACATTCCTAAAGAACACCGGGTGCATAAGTTCATTAACACCTTGGATACTATGCCTATCAAATAGTATCTAGATGCAGAACTACGCCTCATCACTACAAACTGGTATGGAATGACTCAAAAATTTATAGCTACCTTCTTATTTGAAATTCAGTACCCTACAGTAGAGTAGGCTTTACAAATTATAAGACAAAATGTCTTTGAGGAGGAACCTAACCTCCCTTTTATCCAAGAAGAGGATGAATTGACTGTGCCTCTTCAGCACTTACCAAATTGTTACAATATTAATGTTGATGAGGATGATGACCCTAGATATGTAAACATTGCAGAAATTGAAGGTCATAGAGACATAAAAGGACCTGGGATTGAATTACCCTTTGTTGGACAACCTATTAAAATAAAAAAAGTTAATGTTGGAACAAAGAAAGCACCTAAACTAGAAAATATGGGAGATTATTGGGATGATGCTACCATCAACAAGATCACATAACTACTGCATGAATATATGGACTTGTTTCCAACCAAGTTCATAGACATGAAGGGAATTAAAGGGCCCATGGGAGAAATGAAGATCCCCTTAAGACCAAATGCAAGACCTATCAAGTAGAGACCTTATAGACTGAATCCCAAATATAAGCAGAAAGTTAGGATTGAATTGGACAGAATGTTGGAAGCAGGAATCATAGATCCCATTGAAGAATCTGAATGGATTAGCCCTATGGTGGTCCAAGATAAGAAGACAGGAGAAACCAGGATTTGTGTAGATCTATGGAAGTTGAATGATGCATGTCTACATGATCCATTCCCTACACCCTTTACCGACGAAGTTCTAGATAATGTAGGAGGACATGAGGTATACTCATTCACAGATGGATTCTTAGGTTATCATCAGATCAAAATTGCTAAGGAAGATCGACACAACACTAGATTTGCAACATAATGGGGTTCTTTTCAGTACACAGGGACGCCCTTTGTCTTGAAGAATGCACCAACAATCTTTTCCAGGGTGGTGGTTGAAGCATTTAAGGACTTATTACACAAGTTACTAGAAGCTTATTTTGATGATTGGACTATCTTTATATTACTAAAAAACCATATTGAACGTTTAATATTGATGTTACATAAATGTAGGGAATGTTAGATTTCCCTGAATCTAAAAAAATGTATTATCTTTTCACCGTTTGGAGTGTTGCTAGGGAATATCGTGTGTAAGCAGGGATTGTTGGTAGATCCTTCCAAGATTGCCATCATTGTTGATCTAGCTCCCCCTACTTCGGTCAGACAGTTGTGCACTGCATTGGTGTACACTGGATACTACATAAAGTTCATTAAGGGTTATGTATAGATAACAACACCTATGGAGAGGCTATTAAAGAAATATAGCAAGTTCCAATGGACAGAAGAATGTCAACAATTCTTCGACACACTAAAGCAGAAAATGGTCACTGTGCCAATCTTTGTTTTTCCATATTGGAGTAAGGAGTTCAATGTTCATGTCGATTCCTCATCCATTTCATTAGGAGTAGTTTTTGCATAGTTGGGTTTAGGAGACATTGAACAACCTATAGCCTTTGCTAGTAGGAATCTTTCTACAGATGAGAGGAACTACACTATGAATAAAAGAGAAGGTTTGGATATGGTTTATGCGTTGCATAAATTTGGACACTATTTGTTGGGAGAACATTTTAAGATGTTCACTGATCACTCTACATTAAAATATTTAGTCAACAATCCAGTGTTGTGGGGAAGAATATGTAGATGGATATTGCTATTCTAGGAATATGAATTTGAGATTTTGGTTAAGCCAGGAAGAATGAATAAAGGACCTGACCACTTATCTAGGTTGGAACATGGAGAGGAACCTACTAGCCTAGAGGGTGCACTCCAAGATGCACAATTGTTGGCCATCAGGAAATTAGATGATCACTTCGCCGAGATAGTTCAGTTCCTATCCACAGGAATGGCACCTCGCGAATACACAGTCATTCAGAAGAAACAGTTGGTAGTCTATGTTGTAGACTTTCAACTTATAGTTGGATAGTTGTATAAAATGGGACCCGATGAGATCTTGAGGAGATGTGTTGTGGAGGAAGAAAGACCACTAATTCTGGAAGAAGTGCATGAAGGCATTGTAGGAGTACATTAAGCAATGAAAGAAACAATGTAGAAGGTTCTCAAGGATGGCCTCTGGTGGCCTACTTTACATAAGGATGCTAAGGAATACTACAGAGCCTCCGATGTATGTCAAATATTATTAAAGACTTCTCGAAGAGAGGAGATTCATTTGCCACCACAATTAACATTACAAGTATTCGAGAAATTGGCCATTGACTTTGTGGGACCTATTAACCCACCAGGAAGGCGCACCGGAGCTAGATATATTATCACTGCGACAAAGTATTTTTCCATATGGGAAGAAGCAAGAGAAGTTAAGGATTGTAGTGCAACTACAACTATGTAGTTCATTTTTGAGGATATCATAACAAGGTTCAGATACCTAAATATCCTCATGAGTGATCAAGGCACACACTTCATCAAAAAAACTATTGAAGCCTTGAATCATGAATTTGAAGTCCACCATAAGAAGAGTACCCCATACCACCCACAAGCGAATGGTACAATCGAAGCTTTCAATAAGATCTTGGAGACAACGCTGACTAAGATTTGTAGTGTTAATAGAGATGATTGGGATTTAAGAATTCCAACATTATTATGGGCCTACAGAACTACTTGCAAGAAGTTAACAACACATACCCCATTTCAGTTGGTATATGGCTTGGAAGTAGTGGTACCTATTGAATACTTGGTTCCTAGTTTAAGAATCACAACATTTATAGGTATGGATGACACAGACATTGTTCAATACAGGCTTGAGCAGTTACTGGAACTGGAAGAAGACAGGTTTATTGTAGGATTTCATCAGCAGGTATAGAAAGAAAGAGAAAAGGCTTATCATGACAGACACATCAGGAGAAAAGCATTTAAGTAGGAAGATTTGGTATTGTTATATGACAACAAGTTCATGAAGCATCCAGGGAAGTTCAGGACACATTGGCTAGGACCATTTGAAGTTGCTTATGTTACAGAAGGAGGAGTTGCGTAGTTGAAGACCCTTAATGGAGAATGGAAAGAAGGTTTGGTAAATGGGAGCCGGTTGAAATTGTTTTATGATAACCAACTTCCTCGAAGCTCTCAGTAAAAGTACAAGGAAGATGTGTCTAGGTACCAGGTGCATTTGAAACTGGGTACCAGACACAGAAAAGATAGTATGCACAAGGAAGGGAGGGTTCGAGCAGAAAACACAGGCTGCTCCGCGTAGTCTAAAGATGAAGTAAAATAGAAGGTTTAGTCTTGCAGTCACTCAAGACAAGTCACATGTGAGTTTTGGGGGCCTATTGGCCCTTGGATATGAAAGGAGGAAAATATTAATGAATAAAGGCAAAGTGTGAATTGCATGGAAGACACATAAGTCATGGAAGGGTCGAAGTGGGAAAAGAAGGAGAAAAAGAAGGAAAATCTAGTCGTTGGAAGAGAAGATCGAGGAAGACAAAGCAGTAAGAAAGATGGATCGTGGATAAATCATCAAGCAGAAGAAGACATCAATGAGTTCTTTGGAGAACCTCATGGAAAAGAAGGAAAGACAGGCTGGAGAAGCCCTTAAAGCACAGGTCAAGTTGACCTAGGGTTTTGGCACATACAGTTTTGGATTTAGGGTTTTGACACTTAGACTTTGTTATGTAATGTATAAATAAAGGTCTAGAAGACCTAGGATGGTTCGTTCTAGGTTGGTTCATTGATACTATGGTTATTGTTGTTCATTTTTTAGTATGGTTGTAGAGAACAATGTTGAGACTGTATTGTAGGATCTTCAGGTGTGAAGATCAACCTTACAGTTGGGTGCACAGGGAGAGATGAGAGAAAGAGAGAGAGATCTGTAAGCTAAGTTCGCAGATAGAACTGTATGTTTTCATATAATATATCAAGAAACACAGTTCTGTGGGCGTAGCCCTAGGGAGAGGGTGAACCATGTATATATATATTTTTTCTGTGATTGATTTTGTGTTATTTGTCATCTGTTATATTTTTATTGGATTGTTGTGTTAGATCTAAGACATAACTTGTGAAGTAGGCTTAAGTGAGATAAATAATAACTATATTGCTACGTGTTGTTGTCCTAGATCCACTTTTCATTTCCTTTGGTTGTAGACACCTATGTCCTGCAACCCCCTATTGCTACTTCGGGTGAGACTACATTAGCTTTGCAGGTGTTTCCAAAAGGGCCAGTAGTTAGGGTTTTTTGGTGCGCTGCAAGAGTTGAACCCTGGGTCTGCCCCTTGTGCCAACACATAGTGAATTTTGGTAGCACAAACGTTTGGGTAATGGACCCAAGTTTGTTTGATGTATAATGGTATGTGTTTTGATATATTTGCAGGTAATACTATTCTAGATGGATAGTACATGTCATTCCATTTTTGGTGGTATGTGGAACGTCACATAAGTCCTCACGGTTTGAGATTTATGGCCTTATGAAGTTGAAGGACCCTCATATGATTGGCTTGAAAACCCAAAAGGTAAAAGAAGTCAAAGTTCTTGCAAAGAAAAAATTATTTAAATAATAAAGTGAAGTGACAAAGTCAAAGAGGATTATTTAAATAATAAAGTGAAGTGACAAAGTCAAAGCGGATTATTTAAATAATAAAGTGAAGTGACAAAGTCAAAGAGGGTTATTTAAATAATAAAGTGAAGTGACAAAGTCAAAGAGGATTATTTAAATAATAAGGTGAAGTGACAAAATCCAAGAGGATTATTTAAATAATAAAGTGAAGTGACAAAGTCAAGGACGATTATTTAAATAATAAAGTAAATGGAGAACTTTCTAGTTATGGAAAGTGGTTATAAGAAGGTTAACCCTAAAATGAGGAAAATGGGTTAAGTGGTCAAGTAGCTATTGGATACATGGACAAGTGGAAAATTGGGTAAAGTTGGACATAGGTGACTATGTGGACAAAGTGGCTATGTGGACAAAGTGGCCTAGAAGATGCTTATAAGGAAGCTAATTGGAGAGTATAAGTAAGAGGCAAGGCTCTCTCATTTTAATCACACTTGAGAATATTGAATATATACAGGTGACTGAGGTAACCAAAGGATATCTAAGCCGAATTTCAGAGGGAAGGTGAAGTAAAGAAGGATGACATTCAAGGGAGGATAAATTATTTTGATGATGATTTCTAAGGTATGTTATTTATAGGTCATCTCACCATTTTCGCAATAACGTTTTTTTATAGAATAATTCAGACCATGAAATTGGGAGGCCATTGAGAAAACATATCCAAGTAGTTGTGGTATGAATTTCTTCTTGTGGGTGGTTGTAGTTTTGGAGTTACATGCCGTGGAAAATAGGGTTTGTGGCTAGTCCTGAAACTAGTCTAAAACAAGTGTTCCAGGTAAAAAAGTCATAACTTCTTCATAATAGATCCAAATTCAGTCAGACCAAATGTGTTGGTTAGAGTACAATCTTTAATATTCTATGTAAAATTTGTATATCCATACAACAAATATTCTGTGTGGGGCACACTCTACAAGTTCGCTCTCTAGAATAATTCATAATTCAACAAGGTATGCCATTTTTGTTATAAATCCTTTTCTAAGAGGTTCCAAGTAGTGAACCCTGGAGGAATTGCACAAAACAAACTAATTAACATTGTGTACTATTTTCATATCTTTATTCATTACAAGTAAATAGTTATGATTATTTCAAGTTAGGGTTGTTGACTAATCCAAAACTAGTCATGTGAGACTAAAGTAAAGTTTGATGAAAATGCTAGTTTCTTGTTGTTAAAGTTAAGGAAGGTTTGTAGGTATGTGATAATATACACCAGTTCTATTACAAATTTACAAATCATATTTGGATGATGAAATTAATGAGGGATTTTGGTTGAGGTACATGTTGGGTACATGGTTGAGACAAGTAGTTGATGGGTCGACACATACATGAGGTGTATAGTTGATGATGTTGGTACATATTGATGACTCATAGTTGATGACTAGTTGATACATGATTGATACATACTTGGTACATGGTTTATGCACTTGTTTATGTTACAGGTTGATTACAGGTTGATGCATGGTTGATGCATGGTTTAGGTTATTGGTACAGGTTGTTTGGTGCAGGTTGATTGGTATAGGTTTCCAGCAGTACATCTCACAGTGATAGTGTGACAGTGGTTCCATCATTCTACTTATACATCAGGGTGGTTGGATGAGTCAAGGACAAGTGGTTGTAGCCACCTTCTAGTTGTATCCAGAGAACATATGGTTAAAAAGGATTAAATTTCTCTATTACTGATTCACCCCCCTCTTAGTAATCCAACAATTGGTATCAAAGCAGGTTCCTTCAGAAATCCGTTTAACCACTAAAAGGTAGATCATGGAGAGAAAAAACATGTATAAAAATGGAATACCACAGTTTGATGGAAAAAAGTATGCATTTTGGAGCAGAAGTTTGAAGACATATATACAGGCATAAGGATTTTAAATTTGGAAATCAATTGTAGATGGATACACAACACCGACAGTTTCCCTGACAAATGACAAAGCATTGAAACTGTCAGAATAATTCCAAATCCACAAATTCACTTCTGAATGGTCTTGGAGAATGGGTATTCACCAAATTTGCACATTGTAAATATGCTAAAGATATTTGGGACACACTTCAAAAGGTACTAAGAGGTTAGTTCGAACAACTAAAGGAGATTCAAAAGTCAAAGAAGCAAAGCTTCAAACTTACAGAGGTTAGTTTGAACAACTAAAGATGAAGGAAGATGATAATATTGCAGATTGTTTTTTACAAGTCGATGAAACAGTAAATGCAATCTAGGGATTGGGAGAATAAAAAAAATAATATGTAATTTTTCAAAAGGAACTAAGATCTCTTCCTATGATATTTGACCCTAGGATATCAACACTAGAAGAAAGAGAAGATCTAAATGCAATAAGAATGGATAAACTACATGGAATCTTCACAGCATATGAAATGAGAACTGAACAAGAAAATCCAAATTTAAAAGAATCAACCTTCAAAGCATCCAAAAGGTCAAATAAAAAGGGAAAGAAAAAAGAAAAGGATCATAGCAGCAACAGTGACGTCTTAGAAAATGATGAAGAAGCGGCCAACTTTGTTAGAATATTGAACAAGGGAACCAATGACAGGTATAGAGGTAAGCTTCCTTTGATTTGTTTTAATTGTGATGGTATTTGTCATTTTCTAACATTTGTCCTCATAAGAAAAAGAGAAATGATGAAGGGTACTCAAATAGAAAAAAAACATATAAAGGAAAAAGAACCATAAAGAAAGTTTTCAAGAAAAGCTTATGCACCAAAGAAGACATCTCATCATCAGATGAAGATGAAGTCAGTGACAGTGAGACATAAAGAGTTCTATTCATGGAAGTAGAAGAATCTAATAAAGAAGACTTTAAAGAAGAATATGAAGTGGCCAAAGAAGAATATGAATAGGCAGAAGTTGACTACCGAGAAAAAATGTTGTGTTCCATAGAAGTTATCTGAAGAGAAAAGAAGAAAACCAAGAAACTGCAAGAGGAACTAGACAAGAAAGAAGACACTCAGGAACTAAAACAAATGATCACAAATTTGAAGGTTCAAATTGAATAAGATAAAAGAATTGAAGAATCACTCAAAGAACAACTAGAAGGAATAGACAAGATCATTGGAAATTTGGAAGAAGAAATTGTCACATTAAGAAAGGATCTTCAAAAGAAAAATATGCAGAACAACTCAAAAGTTTTGAATGTCATTATCAGCAGCCAAAAACCTCATCATGACAAGTCCAGACTTGGATACAATTAGATAGAAAAGTGACCAAGATCCAAAAATACAGAACAAGAAACATATCCAAAAATATATGCAAAAACAATCAAAGGGGATAGGAAGGTTCTAATGTACCCCAAAAAAAACTGTCACAAAAAAAAAAAAAGTTTGTACAATTATCCTTGCATAGTTTCGAGATTCAAGCAATTAAGTATTCTGTTATAAAGCTTGAGTCTAAAAGTTTGTTAGAGACCTTACTGTCGTTGATTTTATTTACCATGCAACTTAAAACTTCCTACTCGACGATATAATAAGTGTATACTCCTCCCTTCAATGTTATTTAAAGTCTTGTAAAAATTACCAATATTTTCTTATTTGATGATGTATATAACACCAGCACAGATTTAATTATACGAGCAACTTGTAAGAAGGTCTGTTACTTCCATACCTCTAATCGGGAGGAATATTCTCCAATCAACACACAACAACTCCTGAAATCACGAAAAGTGACCAGCATGTTGGGATTTCAGAGTTCGCGATTTCACGAGTACAACAACCAACATCAACGCACAACAATTCCCGAAATCGCGAAAAGTGACCAACATTTCGGGATTTCAGAGTTCAGGATTTTGCGAATACAACAACTAACATCAACACACAACAACTCCCGAAATCGCGAAAAGTGACCAGCACTTCGGGATTTCGGAGTTCGGGATTTCTCGAATATAATAGCTAACCTCAACACACAACAACTCCCGAAATCGCAAAAAGTGACCAACACTTCGGGATTTTGGAGTTCGGGATTTCGCGAGTACATAAGCCAAACATCAACAGATACAAACCTCCAAAATGTGAAACATAGGGAAGGTTGGACTAGCGGTTTGGGGTTTTGGGGTTCGAAACGTCATGAGTTCAAGTGCCCCAAACTTCAACATATTCGAACTTCTGAAATGCGAAAAAAGAAAGGTGAGACCCACATTTCAGGATTTCATGGTTCAAAACTTTGCGAGTTCCAATGCCCAACATCAACATACACAAACTTTCGAAATGCGAAAAAGAAAGGTGGGGCCCGCATTTCGGGGTTTCAGGGTTCGGGACTTCGTGAGTTCAAGTACCCAAACAAGAACATCTGCAAACTTTTGAAATGTGAAAAAGGAAAGGTAAGACCTACATTTCGGGGTTTTAGGGTTCGGGATTTCGTGAGTTCCAGTGCCCAAACATCAACATAAACAAGCTTCCGAAATGCGAAAAAAAAATGCCCAGCACTTAGGGATTTTGGGGTTCGGAATCCCGCGACTTCAAAAGCCAAAACATCAAACACAAACAATTCCCGAAATTGTGAAAAGGAACGTGGAACTAACATTTCGGGATTTCGGGGTTTCAAATACCAAACAACAACACACAACAACTTCCGAAAATGTGAAAAGTGGAAGGATGTGGGACCAACACATCGGGATTTCGAGATTCAGGGGTTCAGGGTTTGGAAAAGAAAGGGAACTTCGCATAAATGTAACCAGCAAGTCTCGAATGCCAAAATTCACATTATTTTCATAATTCTAAGATTTTGCCTTGTACTCGTATTCTTACTTTCGTTCTATGAAACAATAGCTGTAGAAGGATTCAATATCCTCTTACCCAACAAAATTTTGAAAATCTAAACTTATGAGTTTATACGAAGATAATCTACAAAAGGGTACAATAGGACAACAATTTTTCTATAAAAAGTAATTTCTATTATTATCACTTAGAGTCTCCTTTAATTAGTGTATTAGACACCAACAGTACTAGATCTGTGCATCATAAATGAAATTTCACTTCCATAAGAGTTTGGTGATTAAATATCGGTGTTCCGTGGGATCTATATTTGGCTTTCTGGGTCCTTGACTATAGAAAGGATTTTCCCCACTGATGTTAATCTCCCACTTTTCCTATTTACGTATATAAAAAAATTATAGGTGCTTCCTCCTAGCGTTTTACTTACAAGAGGGACAATTCCAGGGTTGGGATATCTAATTTTGAACTTCGCGACAACAAACAGATTATATATAAATACAGATTTCATTCACATATATTCCTCATAAGTAATAGATATGATCATTCAAATAGTTTACATTACTGCAAATTAGATATAATCACTCAAGAGATATATGACATCAATCAAACATATCCATTCAAAAATAGAGAGGAGTAGATCAACATATCTTAATCCAATTCCATGGGAAGACAAAGGGAACAACCATGTTCCTCCCAACCGTAGAACAGGGAAACCAAAGTCACTTGCTCGATTCACCCCCTAGCCTGACCATGAATCCATGAGGGAGAACTTGGAAACTCCTCCTCAACAATGTCCTTTAATTCCAACAGTTATCCTCTTGCCTCAGACTTACTCAACAGTGCTCATAACAACAAGGCAATTTTGTTTCAGCAGGCTCCTCTTGCCTCACACTCAATCCGCAGTGTTCATAACAACAAGAGAGCTCAAAAATCTTTTTACCAGCATACTTGGCAGCGTCCTGCCTCCTCACATATGCTATTTATCAATTTGCCCAGGTATTTTCCCCTCCTTTGGGGAATTTTGTAGCTTTCTTAAATCTTGATTTTCAGGGGCTTCCAGTGGCCAAATATCTGATTTACCACTTGTAATAATCAACCCAGAGGCATTTCTAACTTGTTCCCCACTCATGGAATCAAGGTCAACTGATTTTTTAAGATGGTTGTTCCATTTGTCCTCCTACAGTTAATATAATTTTTTTTTTTTTATACAAGTGTCATAGTCAACTAGTTGAGTCAGATCAAATCTCTGCCCAATAGTCACAATAATTAATTACAATTATTAATTTCGAAATTCGGAATTGCTATAAATGGCAAAAATTTTCTAGATTCGAATTTGCCAAAAACAAAAATAAATTTCCAGCCTATTTCAAAAATAATTTTTATTTTTTTATTTTTTGGGGGATGTCACATCCTTTCCCCATTCAGTAAAACACTGTCCTCAATGTGCATTCCTTTCCTGGAACAAGATTGGATGAGATTTCTGTAAATCTCTTTCCAATTCCCAAGTGGCCTCCTCAGGACTAAAGTGCTTCCATTGCACCTTTACCTGAGCAACGGCTCTGTTCCGAAGTGCTATTTCTCTCCAGTCCAGAATGTGCAGGGGTTCCACCTGGAACTCGCCTTCGGGTTCCATCTGCACCAAGTTCTAATCAATCATATGAGTAGGGTCATGAATATACTTTTTCAACAAAGAAACATAAAATACATTATGAATTCTTAGATTAGCTGGTAGTGCAAGTTTATATGCTATGGTTCCAATTCGAGCTAGTATCTCGAAGGGCCCACAAAACCTGGGTGCCAACTTGACACTGTTCCCCAACTTCAGTGAGCTTTTTTAGGCTTTGACCTTCAAATAAACATGGTCTCCCACTTGAAATTCCAAGTGTCTTCTTTTTTGATCCGCATAGCTCTTATGTCTGTCATGTGCCTCTTTCAAGTTCTGTTGTACCTTCCTTACCATGTTCTCCATTTCTTGGAGCATCTCTGGTCTAACCATGAGTCTATCAGCTGGGTTATCCCAGCTAATTCGAGTTGTACACTTTCTACCGTGCATTATTTCAAAAGGGATCAACTTAGCTGAAGTTTGGTACCCATTGTTATATGCAAATTCTACCAAGTGTAGGTAGTCTTCCCACTTGTTCGGTTTTGTTCTTACATACATGCGAAACATATCCTCTATGATTTGGTTTGTCCTTTCAGTCTATCCATCCGTTTGTGGATGATAACTTGTACTG
>SNQJ01S0092388.1:0-32560 GCA_010110895.2 Picea sitchensis
TTGGAGCCTGAAGCCATCATTGAGATAAGAATTCGCCAACTGAGGAATAGATCCATTTCAGAGTATCTCATTAAATGGGGGAAACTACCGACTGAAGATTCCACTTGGGAAGATGAGTCTTTTATACAAAAGCATCCAGAGTTACTCAAGCATTGTAGACAACACTTGTCTCAAGGGGAGGGGCATGTTAAGCCCTAAATAGTGGATCATTACCCCTTAATTGGGGCATGTTATATTAGTAATGTTATTTTATTTGTGTCGGCTTTAATCCATTAGTTGTAATTATACCTCATAGTCTCCCATATATACCAAAGAGACATTTTCATATTGAATCATCTTGTAATGGTAAATTTATGTGGGCATAAGGAGGTTTCCCCCTCGAAGAGGCTTATTATCTTAATTTCTCTCTTTTTCAAGGCGTTGAGTACTTATTCTGATGTTTTTATATGCTATATTGATATTTGGTTCTTAACAATTGTACTCATAGCCTCCTTAAGTTTTCCAAAAGATTCGGTTGCTTCTTAAGTCCAAGAAAATTTCATAGTTTTTAATAACGCTATTAGAGGTATTTGTATTTTACCATAATTCTTGAAAAACTTGCGATAATATCCCATCAATCCTAAGAATTATTTAAGATTCTTTAAGATTTTTGGAGTTGGATATTCCATCATAGCTTTAATTTTGGTAGGGTCCACTTTGACACCTTCATGAGATACAATATTACCCAAATATTCCACTTATTGAAACTCAAAACAACATTTGGAAGGATTTTCATATAGTTGTTGCTCTTCGAATAGTTTTAGGACCATGTCAACATGTTGTACTTTCTCTTCCCAAGATTTTTGTAGACTAGTGTATCACCAAAAAACTCTAACTCAAATTTTATGAGGAATGGTTTGAAATCAGGATTCATCAAGCTCTGAAATGTTGAAGGTGCATTAGTAAGGCCAAATGACATCACACAAAACTCATAATGACCTTCATGTGTTCTAAAGGTTGTTTTTGGGATGTATTCTTGCCTCATTTTGATTTGATGATATCCAAAATGGAGATCCAAATTGGTAAATAATTAATCTAATAATTTGTTAAGAACCAAATATCAAAATCACATAAAAACCTCAGAATAAGTACTCCACACCTTGACAAAGAGAGTGTTATAACCCTAAATTGATATACACATGCATACATGGCCTTGGCCCTCTTACTTGCATTTTTTTCCAAAGCACTGTTGAGTTGCTCTTCTTAAAAAACCATTTTATAGAAGATGTACATGCCTTGCACCATTACTGTCCATGTACATATGCTCTTTAAAACACTATATCTCACGTACATATGCATGTTGCACCGTTACAGCCTGCGTATACTTACAAAAGTTGCAAGGAATTCATTGAAATTGACGGGCTATTGAAGGTTTCCCAACTAATCCACCTGCTATAGCTCGTCACCCAACCAAATAACCATCCTTTTGACATATAAAAGGATGCCTTGGGGTCTCATTTCAAATCTAATCATAAGAAAAATGAAACTATCCCCAATTTCACTTCCCCTCCTTGCCAAGATATTGTTTCCTTTTGTGAGAATTGCCTCAACATTACCTCATTAGCCCCTTCTTCCTCCATTTAACCCATTCACTTCCCAAGAAGAGATCAGAAGGTTGAGAGGAGAATTTCATACAAGGTTCACTTGGAGCTTGGTGAAGAGGAGCCCAGACCAGGTTCATAGAACAATAGCCGACGTAGATTGTAAAGGTATAATCTATGTGTTATTAATAAAAGAATTACATTTTCCTGTCCCAAATGATGGTGTCTTGAATACTTTTATTGATTTATGCTTGACATTCTAACATCTAACCCTAACTTGTATATGGAATAACATGTTTTTCGTTCTCTGTTTGTCAATCTTTGGATGCAGTTCAGCCCTGGGAGGAGACGTGTAGCCAGTGTAACTTCCAAGTGCGAGGAGGTCATCACTAGACGTGGGATTAGAGGTATAGTTACCCGATCTCCTTTTTCCTTGATTCATTCATATGATTATTTGGTATGTTTGGGGTAGTATAGAGAATTAATTGACTTTTAGATGGTTAATTGATATACCTACATTCTAAACCCTGGTGTAGATAAAAGGGTGTTTTTCTTTCTAGCAGAACTGGTGACCATATTGGGGAGCCTCTAGGGTTTTTTAGGGGATATTGGGTTGTTTGATTGGTTTGTTTTCCTTTCAAGTTTCTATCGAGTTTTCTGAGTCTGTCAAGGGATTCGGTTCACCTTAAGATGATATACCAGTTGTCCCTACCCTATAAGGTTGTATGATATTTTATTTTTTGGAAATATACAGAGGTGTACGTGCCCTGTCTTTAGTCAGCTCGCGTACATACGCGCTCTGCTCAGTAAATAACCCACATACATATGTAGGTTGCTGATGCAACATCCTACGTCTCTTTTTCAATAAAATATTTTGAAAAAGAGGGAGTTGGCCTCTTTCCTGATTGAAGTTCACACTTCTCAAGGTTTCTTGGATCAATCTAGAGTCTCTGTCTTATAGCCATAGACCGGGTTAGAGTTCAGTTTACTTGTCTTTTTGAGTTTCTTGTGTTTAATTTTGAAAGGTTTTTAACCAAGCTTGTGAATTATAGATATGCCTTCTTGGTTTCTTAAGTGATTCCCTATGATTCGAAGTGGGATAAGGATCTGTTTCAATCTTGTTTTAGTGTTCTTTTTACCCCTTTCACTTGCTTTGAAAAAAAGATAAAAAAAAATATTTATTTCAGTTTTTTGTTTAAAGCAATTTAAAAAAAATAATTATTTTCTTTTCAATTTGGTAAAGTAGTTAGAGTTAGCTATTTGATAAAAAGGAAAAAGAGTTTTTTTTTTTTAAGTTCTTTATTGATTTCCTGAAACATAAGTAGCCTGTAGTCAAGCGGAAATTCATTTTAGGTCTTCTTTTCAAAGATCTTGAAAAAGTTAGTTAAAGAAAAGTTGGTTAGAAAGAGTTAGTTGTAAAACTTTTCTTTTGATAAGAAGTAATTTTTCTTTCAAGTTTCAATTTTCTCCTCTTTTTCGTCTCCTATAATATCTCTAGTTTCACTGCCATATCCCTTGAGTAAATAAAGCCATTAAAAAGAATGCTAAATCTAAAAGTAACTAGACTATTTATGTTTGTAGGGTCAACCAACTAGTTTAGGTTTAGGGCCTTGAATTAGGTTGGATAGGAAACTCTTCAAGGTCGTTAAACAAACATTGGAGTTAGCGTTAGGGAGTGTTAAAGTCCAGTGTCGTAAAATTTATCCGGGAGCCCCCTCTAACATGGGGGATAAAGATGAGGTCGCATGAGGAAAGGAAGCGGAGATAACCCCTCCAAAGCCAGACTAAATGTAGTGGGGAACACATATTGAGGATCTGTCGTGGGAGTACTCCCGACTGCATTTTCCTATGGAGCTTCATGGACCTCGAATCTTTTCAAGATCCATTGTTGTCTTCTATACCACTTGATTTCGATACCCTCGATAGGTTTCATACTTTTTATCCTGCTCATTGCGATCTGCCCAACTGTCGACTGTACCTGCTTGGTGACTGAATGCGAGTTGGGAACTTTGTTGCCCATATTCTAGGGACTTACATGGGTGACTGCGGGGGTATAACATGGTACCTAGGGATGACACCGGGTCACGCTTCATAAAGTATACCTGGAGGGTGCTTTCATGTTTGAGTTTCACTTGCACTAGTTAGTTGCTCTAGTGTTGGTTGGCGTAACTATTCTTCCTACTAGATAGTTGTTTTCTTGATTTGTCTTATAGGAAATTTTCTAGTGTGTTCTTGGTTTTCAATTGCTAGTTAAGCCTTATAGTGTCGATTGATCTTTTCACAAAGTGGAATATCAAGAGCTCCGTCAGTTTTGAAGGCTTCAGGGCCTACCATTGGTTGCATTAGAGCCACCTACGCCACCGTTACAGTGAATACTTGATCAACAAGGGTAGTTCGAAGCAACTAGGTCGCAGAAAATTGTTCCTAAGCCTGCTCTGCGAGGAGACTATTTGAATTCGGAGGAACCTACTATTTTTTACCTTGGGGTAGAAGCTCTCGGGCCAAACAACCCTCCGATTACTAAATTTTCGATGTTGATCTTAGTACAAGTTTTCCCTCCTAAGGTGACACCTTTTGAGCACCAATTAGTCTTGCAAGAAACCATGGAAGCAACTGATTTTACTTCGTCCAGGAGTCCTCATACTCTCATTTTGGCTACTACCACAAGGGGTATCTTTCTTTGTAACCCACCTTCTCTAGTCTGGACCACAGTGCTATCCACTCCCTCTACCTCAGGCAACGGTTCAGTACCGTCGTTGAAGACGACCACTGCTATGTTTATGTAGAGGGCGACGGGCCCTCCATTCTCATATAGGATGCCTGACTTTGATTTGAACTCAGTTCTTACCTACTCCACATTATAGACCATGGGTCTGGGGTAGGGAGCTCAAATGTTTTCGTTCAAGGGTCAACCGAGGGCACTTTAGTCCCCTTTAATTCTATCCCTTATGGCGGAGGTCATATACCTCCCCCTCCCCCTTCGCTCGATGGCACTTTCCAGCAACCCATCAGGCCAAATACTAATTACAGCTTGTTTGGAGCAGGAAGTTTAGGACCTTCATATTTCACTACAATGGTGGGATCTATTCCATTCTCTTTGTTTGACACATTTGGGAACACCGCTTTTTCTTTGGCTTCCCTCTCAACTGGGGGAAACCCCAGTTTTGGGCAACAAAATCCTGTGCAGGGTACTATTCCTCCACAAGAGGAAAGTACATGAGTTTTATCCTATCTGGGATTTGGAATCCTTGGCAGGGATCAATTCCCTCGCAAGGGATTTTGATTGGGGGCAACCCCTTCCATGGTCAATGGAACCCTGGGAAGGGTTCAATACCTATGCATGTCGGATCGGATGGGGGCATCCCCTTCCAAAATCCTTGGAACAAAATGTAGGGAGTAATCCCTACCCAAGCCATGTCATCCAATTACGGGAGTTAGCTGATGATATCCCAAACAAACACAGTGTATGTACATTGGTCAAGGCCATGGTTTATACCTATACCCTAGCCAACAATCCAACTTTTCCTGGAAACCTGGTGCGAGTCAAACTCCATGACCCCTTTTTCCTATACATAGTACTCCACCTAAACTACCATTTTTGGAAACGCTACATCTACCAGACTTGTCAAGGTTACTAAACGACCCAATTTGTCATGATCCGCGTTGGCCCCCCATGCTGACTAAATTTCCCTCGGATATTCCAAAATTCAAACGCAATCTTGGTGAAGATCCAAGTGACCATGTGACAACCTTTCACTTATGGTGCTCATCAAAATCACTGGGATATGACTCTGTCCAGTTGCACCTTTTTCAATGCACTCTTATCGGGGGTGTCGTGAAATTCTATATTGAGCTTGACCGCTCGAGGTATTCTTACTTTAACAACTTGGAAATGGTTTTCCTAAACCATTTCCAGTTACCCGTGAGATATGATGTCGGCATTGAATTGTTGTCCAACTTCGAGAAGACTAAGGCCAACCATATCTCTGATCACATCCAAGAATGGCGGTGTCGGAAGAGCTTGATTAAGGTCCAGGTCCCACCGAATTTCTTGTTGGAGTGGTTCCTAAAGTCTTTGGTACCCATTGTATCCAAAGATGTAGCAACTTCTGAACTATTTTTAGAGGAGGAGGCGATAATGAGAACATAACATCTTGAACTGATTTAATCTCAGTCTGGCATGCTCTATGATATTTTTACAGATGCGCCACGGTCCATCCTCGACAAGGCCAAAAAAAAAATTGGACCCCATTGCGATGGTATTGTGGGATCAACACAAGTAAATTCCACTGATCTATTGTCAAATCAATTGCAACAATTGTCGATACAACAGATTGCGGCTAGCTTGAGCTCCGGTTCTACTATTCCCCCTACCCAAATGTCAGATGTACACAGTGTGCAGTCGATGAAACCGAAGGCCAAACAACAGTCTGAAGGAAATAAGAAACAATGGAACAAGAAGGGTAAAGGGGACAAAAAGGCTAATAACAATGCTAGCGAGGAAAAAATTGAGCAGAGAAATTCGAAGTATCTGTGCAACCTTTGCACGGAGGACCACTTGGCTCACCTGTGCCCTCGACTTGTGGAAGCTCATAATCTATTGGCACAATAACATCCTGTTGTGCCGACGAACCCATTTCCACATGGGAAAAACATGGCTCAAGATTCAACATCCTCGAGCATGGAAGGGGGTAGTCAGGGACCCCCCGCGTCTACTGGTAACAACCCGGCCATGAATATTTACATGTTGAAAGGTGACGCTCATATGGAAACTAGGGCCCGAGATTACATAATTTCAAAATCTTTCGAAAAGGGAAAAGAAGTCACACCCAACGGTTCCTCTTTAGATTGAGAATCCGATGGGAGAAACAATGACACACATTCCCAAAGGTACGTTCAAGAAATATTCTCATAATTTGAACGCGAGGTCTACCCATAACTACTCCGTTGTGGAATATTTGGCACAAACCCCTTGTGCGATGTCTTCTTTGGAAGTACTCTAGAGTTTCCCTTTGCAGAGAAGGGATCTGTTATTTGCCTTGGGATCCGTAGAGACTTGTAATCCGAGAGCGATCATTATTGATCTAACCATGAAATATTTTACTCAGAATATCTTCCATATGATGGTTGACGAGGGTGCTTTGACTTGCGTTATTTCATTGGCATGTTGGAAGTCCATTGTCCAACCCGGTCTGTCTTCATCGCCTACGTTGCTTATGGCGTTTGACGATCGTTCATTCAAACCACATGGAATCATTTCTTCTTTCCACATGCAGATAGGAGGAAAGACCATGTGTGTGGAAGTTGAAGTGGTGAATGCACATCTCGACTACAACCTTTTGTTAGGAAGGATTTGGACCTATGTAATGCATTGGTTGCTATAGTTTTTCGGCTATTATTGTTTCCACACGAGGGCTAGATTGTGACCATTGACTAGTTGTCTTTCTCCCATCCTGAACCTTCATCAGGGGCATTCGTGGTCTCGATGATTGATAATCCTCAACCCCACATAGTCAACTTGGGGGTTGGTTTGTGTCCATCATTGATGGTTACTTTCAATTACCCGCCACCTTCTGGCGATGTGAAGCTTATATCGACTGCCCCCGACTAGCCTAGGGATAAAATATTTCAATTGTCATCATTTCAAATGACTTAATTTCACTATCTGTAGAATCTTCCTTCCCCATTGGATTCGATGGAGGGGATAGGGATTTCTGGCATGGCCATGCTCTTGTTCTTGACTGAAGTTTTGTACATCATTTTCTAGCAAGCTTCGACCGACCCTGATCTGACTCCTGCACAGGAGTTAGATCTAGTTCTCGAGCCTATTCAGGCTCAAGGTTCTCTTTCCACTACAAATTCTTTATACCTATTCTTTCCCTCATACGAGGTGATTATTGAGGCATTGACTGCTCTAGACAGACCCTGGGATGATCTCCACCATAGATCTGTTGGAATATTGGTTATTGTCATTGATGTCAACCCTAGTCATGGGTTTTGGATTGCAAGATTGATGAAGGTATTTGGACATGAAGGACACTGCACATGCAGATACAACACCCATGTATGGATAGTATACATCATGTTGTTTCCAGTGGTATGTGGCACGTCACGTGGATCATCATGTTTGAGGAGAAATGAAGTTTTGAAGATGACAAAGTGAATTGAAGAAGGAAGTACATGTAGGCCCTGAATATAATTAAAGAACAAATTACAAAATAAGAAAGTATCAGGTCAACCCTAATGTTAAAAGGAAGTGAAATAAATGTTATAAATAAATAACATTATACATTCATTTGATACACAAGTCGAATTTCAAAGGAAAATCAGAAGTAAAGAAGGCCGGAATTCAAGGAAGGATGAAGTCTTTTGGTGATGTGTTCTAAGGTACGTTATTTTCAGGTCATCTTACCATTTTCGCTATAACTTTTTTTTAGAAAGATTCAGATGGTTAAATTGCTATGGTATTAATAAGACATACCAAGGTACCTTTGGTAAAAGTTTCATTTCTTGATTCACTATAATTATGGAGATACACTCTGTGGAAGATAGGGTTTTTGACCAGTCCTGAAGCTAGTCAATAAACATGTGCTCTAGGTAAAACAGTCATAAATTATTAATAGAGAATCCAAATTAAGTGGGACAAATTGAATTGGAAATAGTATGGACTATAGTTTATTTTGTGTGAGTTTCATAATCTGATGTTAAATATTGAGCGTGGGGCATTCTGTACAAGTTCGGTCCCCTGAATAAACCAGAATTGAACAAAGTCTACCATTCTCTCTATAACTTCTTTTTGTGAAGGATTCAAGGAGTGAAAATTGGAGGAGTTTCAGAGAATACATTGAGTAATATTATCTACAGGATCAGATTATTCTAAGAATTGAAGAATTTCATAAATTGAAGAAGTCTCAGGAAGCATTATCAGGTTCTATGTGATGGTTGGTTGATGGTGATGATTTATTGTAAAGTTTTATTGTCTCTCATATATTCTTTGGGTGGAAGGAAGGGGAAAGGATGGAAAGTTAAATCCTATCTTGATATTGGAGGATTGTATCTTCCTCTTGGAGGTTTATCCCTCCCTTTACATTTGGAAGTTGTAGCTACCTTTGGAAGTCATTACTTCCCTTGAACAATAACTATTGATTATTTCTCATATATTGTGCATGGTGTATTGGTGTAACTCTTATACTATTATTTCATTTCTCATTGGATATAGTTGAATGGTTTAAGTATAAGGGATATAGTTGAATGGTTTAAGTATAAGTTGAAAAAGGTTTTAAATTGTAATTGATACTGATTCACCCCCCTCTTAGTATCAACAAGATCTTACTTCCTCCCAGAGTTAAGAAGAATAGAGGTGGGCGAATTTGTTTTGACTGTGAATGGAGATAGATATTGGCCTATTAATCCTCTGACTATGCACCCAGTTTATGCCGAGGGTAATATGGAACGTATCATTGAAACAATTCCCATATATATCTCTAGAATCCATGGTGTCGTGGAGAATGTTTTCGTAACTTCTCCCCCGAAGAGATTCAAATTTATACAAAGTTATTTAAATAATTTCGCAACATTTTTAACTGGTCTTACAAGGAAATTCTAGGCATAGACCCAAGAATCATCGAACATGAAATAACGATGTATCATGAAACCAAGTCGGTCCGACAAAAGATTCATTCGGTAAATCCTCAGAAAGAGGCATCAATTAAGGCTGAAGTAGAGAAACTGCTTAAACCCAGTTTTATCTACCCTGTGCAGTTGACGGGGTGGATGTCAAACCCCGTTTAGGTTAACAAGAAACAAGGTATGATTCACATGTGCATGGAATTCTGTGACTTAAACAAGGCCTGTCCGAAAGATAATTTTCCCACCCCATTCATCGATTAGATTGTCAATGAATGCGTAGGCTGCGAGGTCTTTTCATTTATGGATGGTTTTTTGGGATATAACCAGATTCAGATCAAACCCAAAGACCAACATAAAACAAATTTTATTTGTCCTTGGGGCACGTTCGCATATCGTAAAATGCCTTTTGGCCCGAAGAATGTTAGAGCCACTTTCAGCAGGCCATTTCATTTTCTTTCCACAACCTTAGACATATAGTCGAGGCATATCTTTATGATCTAGCATCATGCTCTCGCAAGAGATATGATCATCCCACACACCTCCGACTAATATTCGAACGATGTCACTACTATCGGATTCGCTTGAATCCTAACAAGTGCAGTTTTTGCATGACTTCAGGTTGTCTCTTAGGTTTCATTGTTTCGACAATAGGGATCATGGTCAATCCTCTCAAGGTTGAGGCGATAGTTCAATTGCATCCCTTGTCCAAAATACCCCAGCTTTAGAGCTTATAAGGGAAAGAGAACTTTCTTCGGCGTTTTGTTGCAAATTACGCTGAGATCACTAAATGGTTTATGAGTTTGTTGAAAAAGGGAGTCCCATTTTGTTGGGATGAATCCACTCAATTCTCTTTTGAAGTGTTTAAACACGCCCTTACGTCTTGCCCTCTGCTCTAACCTCCCAATTATAATAAAGATTTCTTGTTGTATTTGGTTGTGGCAGAGACGAACATCGACATGGTGTTGGTTCAAGAGGATGATATTATTAAGGAGCATGCTATTTATTACCTGAGTTGAGGCCTGTTCAGGTCGGAACTCAACTATTCCCATGTTGAGAAGATTTCTTTGGAAACAATGCATGTTGTCCAGCGGTTCCGTCATTACATTCTGCTTCGCAAGACCACTGTCATTGTTGGTGTGAACCCTTTCCAATATGTGTTGATATGATGGGTCATTGGCGGAAATATCAGTAGATGGATTGTTATCCTCCAGGAATTTGACTTGGATTTTGTTTCCACAAAATCCAAAAATTCATTGGTCTTTGCCAAACTTATTTCAGAACTTCCAGTCGAATCTAGTGATGTCACGCCCGAAGAATCTCCTATGAAAGGAGATAGTTTTCTAATCGCATCTTCGGACCCCTGGTATGGAGATATACTAGTCTATCTCCAGACTTTGAAGTGCCCTGCTTCTGCTTCCCGCGACGAGCATCGACGAATTCGCCATTAGGCAAAAAACTATCTCATACTCGATGACACTTTGTATCATCGAGGTGTAGATTGCATTCTTTGATGATGCCTTATACATGAGGAAGCAAAGCTCATTTTGAATGAATGCCACACCGAAGCATGTGGTGTCCATTTGTCTGGGTTGGAAACAAGCCAAAATATTCTACGTGTCGGTTACTTCTAGCCCACATTAATCAAGGATTGCGTTGAGGCGGTCAAGAAGTGCCACCCATGTCAGATATTCTCTCGGAAGATGCGGGCACATCTTGCTCCCATGTTTCCTGTCATTGTTGTTGGTCCTTTCACAAGTGGTGGATTTACTTTACTACATGTCACCCGAATTCAGCCAGGGGGCATCGTTACATCATCATAGCGGTAGAATACTTTACAAAGTGGGTCGAGGTTATGCCACGTTTAACAATGATGGAGAAACAATGACTCTTTTCATTTTTAACCAGATAGTAGCAAGGTTTGGCATCCTGAAAGAGATTTTCACTGACCATGGCAGTCACTTCCAAAACAAAATGATGACCAAGTTAACATCAAATCTTGGGTTGAGGCAAGAACATTCATCACCTTACTAACCACAAGCGAATGGTCAGGTTGAAGCTGTGAATAAGTCTCTCAAGACTATTCTTCAACGGACGATCAATTTTTCCAACTCAAATTGGAATTTGATGTTGTACTCGACGTTATGGGCCTACCGAATGTCTATAAATACTGCCATCGGTTTCTTACCTTTTCAACTTGTATATGGGATGGAAGAAGTCTTGCCTATTGAGTGTCAGATCCTGTCTCTAAAGTTGGCAGTGGAATTACTTCCAGACACTTCACCACTTGAGGAACTCCTATTATATCTTGAGAAACTCAATGAGCAACGTCGTGATGTAGCCTCAACCAATGAGGCTCATAAGAAACGAATCAAGTTTTAGTACGATTGGTCTGTTCGTCCTCGGATTTTCTCTGAAGGCGATCTTGTCCTGGTATATGATCAAGACAAAGATCCCCTGGGGGCAGGCAAGTTCAAATCCATGTGGTTGGGACCATTCATCATGAAATAGGTCTTAAATAAGGGCGCTTACCATCTGGTTTAATTTGAAGGAAATGCCTTGGCGGAGCCTAGAAATGCGCTCTACCTCAAGAAGTATTACTCTTAGGTTGGTCACCTGGGTGACTTCTTCTACATATGTATAGTTCTTATACAGTTTTTTGTCCTTTTGTTTTATGGACGTGTAGTTATTTATGTCTTCTTTTCACAGTGGTAGATGTCAAGTGAATCATAGGTGTTCTTTGGGTTTGCAGACGGTGCTATCCGACACACTCGGAGGCTTGCTTCTACAGCTTGGGTGATTTTCACACCTGGAGCCCAGTTGCTATCTTCTGGAGGTCTAGGTGACACTACACACAATGTCGTCGAGTACATTGCATGATAGAATTGCTTTGTGGTGCTTTGTCTCATGGCATTTCTCACATCCAAGTATACTTATAAGCTCAGCTAGTTGTGTCCCAGTTAAATGGGATTTTACCATGTTTATGATCGTAATTTGCACCGACGTTTCCTTAGGGTACGTCTCTTAGAATGTTACTTTGATTACATTACGTATATCCATGTTCTTAGGAGATTTAATCATATGACATATACTCTAGATGATAAAGTACTAGATTTCCATGTTACACACACATAAAAAGAAGCATACACATACACATGTACATACATTTGTAAAACAAATGTGATCCATAAGACGAACGCCTCAAAAATAAGGTTAGGTACCACTCGTTGGGCTCATGCCATCAAAAAATATACAATGGTGCCCTCGGCACATAAAAGTATATCCTATATAATCTCGAGGGCTATTGGCCTTGCCATGGTGAATGACGACATTGGCTAAACACCGGCCAAGGGTACTATACGAGTGAGTGCAGTGAGGTTTTGCCCCACTCGTCTCAAAAATCTCTCAGCCTCCCGACTAGAGTTCTTCCTGTGGTTGTTGGTCCGCCAGATGTTGCTAGTTTTGCCTCTGGTTGAGGACATCGACGAGTCCTCACAAATTTCTTCGTGCACACTTGACCCACATATGTACATAATAGAAACATGAAAGTCAGTGCTCTAGTACACAAATAAAAATGAGATATATAAAAACAATTAAAAATTAAATAATGTTAAAAAAATATGTTACCTATCTCTCCTCACTCTTCTCCGAGAGGCATGGGCACATCTAGATCCCTTGAAAAGTTGATTCCATCATAGGGGTGGTCCTCTATCACTAAAATTTATCATGCCCACCAGTAAAAAAAAATTGTCATCGAAGGCCTCTATGGTCCTCCCTCCTCCCTGTCGTGGCAGCAATGCTTCTCATCTGCATACTGCTGGCAAGGAGGCCACATTCCCCCACAAAGTCTCTCTAAGACTCAAGTTAGGCACTATCTTGAAGAAGAACAAGAAAACAATAGTGTCAAACCCGAATTTTTTGTTGTTGCATAGCCGACACTCTGTCAGGTGTATCTCCATGGATGTGAGCATGGTTGTAGTCTAGTCAAATATTTGTGCCTCCTCGCACTGAATGGAACAATGCAATGGTGCTCGGGAAGCCTGGGGAAGGGCCACAGATCCAGTAATCTTCCCAATAAGTAACAAGATCATTCTTAGAGTCAAACTCATGATATTGTGAATTGGTACTTGAGAACCTACCTTGTATGTGTCGACCTCACAATACATCTGAATGTAGTCCTTGATGTTAGAAGGCCCATGGGGAAAAATTTGCATATTGACTAGTTCCCCTCTCCTCGAGAGGCCAGTTAGGAAGTAGATATATTTAGTCATTGGAGTCAATGAGTGCCCCTCTATCATAAAGGCCTTTGCATCTAGATGCCAGTGGTCAACTAGGGTGTTCAGTAGCCTGGGTTGTGCCCTCATAAACAAACACCAGAAGAAATTTCATAAACCACATTGTTTCAATGTAGAAATAGAAACATGATCCTCTTCGACCAGTGCATCAATGTTCTCATGTTCCCCCTCCCTCCAATGGACATACATGTTCCATGGTAGATAAAAGGGATTTAGCTCTTACATTTTAAAAAATTTCCAAGCTTTTGAGGGTGTACGCGGGATGATTTGGCCATAGTCGCATATGTACGTGGGCATAGTGTTTTCCACCTGAGTAAATATGTGGGTTGTCCTTGGAAAACCCAGATACATGCATGGCCGCTCTTTTTAGGAGAGTGTGCCCCCTCAAAAACAAAAAGAAATTATTAAATGAAGAATTGAAATGCAAGGGGGGTGTATTTGTACTTACTTGGTCCGAGTGGAAGTTTGTTTTATCCACTGAAGCTCCCAGAATCAACTTCTTTAGCAAAGGGGTTTTTTCTCCTTTTGGTCAATTTTCGAAATGCAATGGTGAAAATGAGTTGTCAGCTTCTATTTATAGAATTTTTTATCCCTTTTTACCACTTTTTTGACCCCCTTTGCCATTTTTCCTGGCTTGGAAATCATTTGGTTCCATTTCCGAGTTTCTTATTGGATGTTATGATACACTTTCCTTTTGGTTTGGTAACCTTTTAGGGATCAATCACTTTTGGTATCCTTTGGCAAAAGTCATTTTTTCCAACCTTTTGCATATAAGTTAGGATTTCACCTCCATTTTTTGCATCTCATTGTCTTTTCCTCTTTGCCATAGGATCGATCCCACTGAAGTACAATAGAGAACCTTCATTGTTTCTATAGAAGTGTCATAATTAAGTGGTATACCCTACCTTTACATGGATGCACTAGGTATATCCTTCTTGCATTTTGGCATCCATGTTGTCTGTAATGACTATAGACTCGGGAGTCCTTGTTAGTCCTGTCATGATTATGAGATTGAGCCTCATTCTTCTGATGCACCATCATTCTTGGCCTCACCCTCGAGACTCCCAAAATGAGCATGCTTTGTTGTCTTTCAATCTCGCTTTGAAATCTGAAAGAAACATCCAATGAGACTGTATTTATGATTTTCGATATTGTCTGGATTAACTGGGAAAAGTAGCCCTCTGGAGTCTTCTTTAAGCCCTTTTTATACTCTCTAAACATGAAAATATTGTCGAGCAATCTTGTTTCCCTTCACGCTTTCCAAACTCCAATTTGAAGGCACGTCTGTTTGACGGTAGTTTACCCCTTTTTCGGTCTAAACAGTCAATTGTACGAATAAAGGTATGCTATAGGAACTTCGGTTCGCTAGAAGAGTATTCTCAGGTGTAAGTTTAACCCTTTTTCAAGCCTGAGGGACTAAATTTTTGAAAAAGGAACATTCTCCTTGGTTTTGGTTTATCACCTTTTTCAGGCCTTGGAGATTACTTACGAAAAAGGAACCCCCACGGAGTCCATAGTTAAGCTCTTTTCAGACTCCCTAAAATTGAAAAGATCGTCGAGTGACCTTGTTCCTTCACACTCATTAAATTGGTCCATAAGAACATATATTGGCATGATTTTAACCCTTTTTCCAGCCTATATATTATATTGGAAAAAGGTACGCCTCGAGAGATTTGTCTCGTCGGGAGAGTTCTCCTCAGTCACTTTTATACTTTTTCGAGCTAAGGGGACTAAATTCAGAAAAAGGTTGTGATTCCATAGTTAATCTCTTTTCAGACTCCTTAAAATTGAAAAGATTATTGAGTGATCTTGTCTTTGTCACACTCGTTAAAATGGTTTTGAATAGACGTCTTTTTGGTGCAATTTTAAACTTTTTTCGAACCGACTATACTATGTATGAAAAAGGTACTCCCTGGAGTCTTCTTTTGCTTTTTTTCAGACTCTCTAAACGTGAAAAAACTACCGAGCTTACCTTCTTCGGGCTCGTTAAAATTACATTGAAGGGGGTTTCATTGTGTCATGCTAATCACATTTGCATCTCTACATCTTTGGCCTAATGTCGGCTCCATGTTGCTCTCAACTAAACCTTTGAAGCATGCCTTATATGCAAGCCTTGTAGCACTTTGCCTCTACGACCTGACACCTTGACCCATGGATGAATTTTACCCGAGTGTCCTTTTCTTGCACATGTCTCCTTGCTCTGAGCATTAGTGTGTTCCTTGCACCTGGAACTAGTATGCTTTCTTGTGACACTCATTTCTCCCTTGTAACCTAGCATTCTTTTATTCTTTTTCAAGCTCTTTAAAAAATTGAAAAAGACGAAAAAATCAAATATCCCAAAAAGAGGGGACAGGAAATATGTATTCCTTTTGGCAGCAAAAGGAGTCTGCCTTGGAAAAATCACATCCTTCCATTTGTTCTTCAAGCATTGGGATCTAGTATGACCTTAATAAGTTTTTATCGCTACATAGAGTTGTGTCCTCCTCCATTTGGTTACTCTTCCAAACACATGGAGATTTTGTGTTGCCTCCTGCATCATGAACTTATGTCAATGTCATGCTACCTGAGTCTGATCATCTTTCGTTATTTTTCCCAAGGGAAGTTTCACCCAACCCGAGTCAGCCTTTCTGTTGTTTTTCTCTTTACCTCATCAGCCAGCCATCCTGAGAGTCTAGTCAATCTTGATTCAAAATTGACAAAGTTCTATGCCTCATCATCAAGATCCTTTTGTCTTTTCCTGACGAGTCATTGAATACCTTAGGGTAGTGAGTTATGCACTCCCATTATACTCCTACCTGGGTTTTGAAGATCTTGAAGTAGTTGCTCGAGCTATGAAGACCTTATCTCCAGTCATCGGACGTTGTTGGCTTCTTAAAGATGGATACGATATTTGTATATATTTCATTTTGAGATGTAGATCCACTATGTATTGTTTGCGGCTACAATTTATATAGTTATATGACATGGATTTGCAGTGTATTTGATTGGAAACCATGATTTATTTCATCCTGAGCCAGCGAGCATGGGTATGCCCGCCTCGGAGAGACAAATGTTATTTTGCAGATGGCACCTCCCGAACTCTGGTCTCAAGCTCACTCAATTTCATACATTGGTGAAGACATTGTAATGTATTTTGACCATCAGATGCTCTTCTGACCTCACACATTAGGGGGAATCTGTTATAACCCTAAATTTCTCTACACATTCATACATGGCCTTGGCCCTCTTACTTGCATTTTTTTCCAAAGCACTGTTGAGTTTCTCTTCTTAAAAAACCAATTTTTAGAAGATGTACATGCCCTTTACCATTATTTCCTACATACATACACTCATTGCACCACTACATCTCAGGTACATATGCATGCTGCACCATTACAACCCACGTATACTTGAAAAAGTTGCAAAAAATAAAAAGTTGCAAGGAATTTGTTGAAATTGACGGGCTATTGGAGGTTTCCCAACTAATCCACATGATATATCCCTTCACCCAACCAAATAACCATCCTTTTGGCATATAAAAGGAGGTGTTGGGGTCTTGTTAGCACTTCGTAAATCTGTTCAGCTCATAAATAGATGATGAAGGTAACTTTTTCAAACAACTTTGAGACCCGAAACTAGCCTTTCGGATTTGGAGAGGGCTCTCTAAGAAATGGCGCGGTATCCGTGCGGGATATGACTTTGAAAATAGTGGTTAGATTTAACACCTATGATACAATGGGTTTTGTTTATGTTGGCGTAGGAATGTAAGACTTGGGCTATGGGGTCGGTCTGAGGAAAAGATGGGATAAATGACTCAGTGACTGGACTCGAGAGGATAAGGCTAGGCGAGCAACAAACTTCAGTGTAAAACCGTAATGTGTGGTGGGAGAAAATACAGGAAGTAACTCAGATCATCGTTGCAAGAGAATTCAGAGTTAGCTTTAGAAGAAAACATTTTCTCTAAGTGGCGCGAACAAGGGGCATTATACAGCAAATCTGAAGGTTCAAAAATTTGTTCTGAAATAGACAAAAAAATATATGAATAAAATATGACAGGAAGCACATACGTAAAGAGAGAAAAAACAATACATCCAACTGCTACAACTAGAATATTTTCATTAAGTTACAGGACCTTTGCATTAAATTCCTGTCAGAACTCAAATTACATACAATAGTTGTTGTCTACTAAATTTGCCAACCCACCTATTTTACATGAAAATGATCCCCATATATAGAAAAATAATGTCACCCTTGGTTTCTAGGGTCTAACTACTCCTTCCTAGAATCATGGATCCATTTTCTTTGAAAGAGAACACTAACTTCAACGGATTCACTAAAATTAAAAAACCCGACTTTGCCAAATCATAATTGTAACTGAAATATTCTTTACAATCATTGATAATGATCAACATTCAACCCTATGGTTATGATAATTCATCATTTTCATTGCTGGATACTTTGACACCCCTGCACAGCAAGTCTGCTACACAACAATAACCTACAACAAAAACGCAGCGGAATGCGCAACAAATTGGGAAAATAAGCGTTAAATATGACATAGTATATCACTTATAAAACACTATTTTTAGAAACTGAAAGAGGTTTTTTTATTTAATCTCATTATAAATAAAAAACTCTCTCAGTTTCTATAAATTCATCTCCAACTGGAAGGAATATGTGTCGCAAAAACATGTCTTGGATAGGAAATCGTGAAAGCTGAAAAATAGGGCTAAAAGATTCCTTTGAATCTCCTAGTCCGTGACACATTTTGCAAATCTGAGAGAGGTATTTATTATATGGTTTGTCCTAGAAAAAAAAATCTCGGGTATTTTCAAAATTCCTCTCCAATTGGTCATAAATTGATCTTGAAGTTGACCACTAAACCAGTCATTTTCGCAGTGTGACCTGTAGCATGTGCGCAGGAAAATCCACTGTGCGATGACATCCTCTGAGTGACAACATCCTAGGCGCAACAGAATCCATTGCATGACAAAATCCTATGTGCGATAGAATCCACTGCGCGACAACATCCTATGCATGATGAAATCCATTGCGTGACAACATCCACTGTGCAATGAAATCCTCTGCGTGACAAAAATCCACTGCGCAACAACATCCACTATGCAACGAAATCCTCTGCACGATGAAAATCCACTACGCAACAAAATCCTTTGCATGGTAAAGCACTATGCACAACACATAGCAAATTTTGCAGCGCACAGTTGCAAATGGAAATGGAATTAATAAATGAAAACCTTCCTTTTGAAACTGACCCTTGGAGATATTAGATGACGCTAGGCATAAAAACAATATGGGTGCTAACATGCATGAATTTGCAAAATTGTTGACAAACCTCTAACCTTAGCCATGAAAATCATGGTGCTAACAACTGGCTCCAACAGGGATGCTATCCTCCTTGTGAGGTAGGAAAGAACAGTAGACCAGGTGCCAATCCATTGGGCTTCTCCCAAACTCAACTTTCCAACTGTAACTTGTAACCTTCATTTACTGAAAACCCAAACTATATGTTCTCCAAACTGAAATCTAAAACTAAGCTGAAAATGAAAACTACAGATTGGTAAAAGAAATGCTTGTAGCACCGAGCTTATTCGCACTCCTACCTACCCTATCTACTGAAAAATATGCCAATCAAGTGAAATCAAAATGCCAATGAAACCATGCAAGCACTTTATCCACTTTTTGCTTTCTTTGCGCATGCTTTCTCCAAAGCTTGTTTACTGTTAATTTGTTCAAAAATTTATCTATAAATTCCAATCTCAAAAAATTAAAAACATTGAGATTGTTTGTTACCTCCAACAAAACTGCAAATGGATCCTCCAGAAAGTTCATAAAACAACAATCATGTTTCACCCCTTCTACTGCATCCTTGTTTTCATGTAATTCAACCTGTTTATTACCACAAAAAGGATGAAAATATGTTGAGATTGTTGGAAATAACAATCTTCTAAATAAGAAGACAATGTTGGCTAAAATGAAACCCCTAGTGGTAAGCAATCCATATCTAACACTAATGTTGATTTACCATCATATTTATTTCCAAGATGGTATTTGATCACAGGTTGCAAATCTGAACTGAAACAACTTTCCATGTAATCAACAACAGGGTCATTAAAAGTATGAGAAGGTCGTTGGTCCTCTTCATTGATAACAATTTTCTCACGTAAAACAATGTCACTGTGAATGCAGTCAGACTTCTTTGCTTCCTATGTTATCTCATGATTTACTTTCAACAAATCAAAGGAAGAAAAACATAATGGAAGATAGTTTTCATTTGCAAGTCTGCGTCCTTCTTCATATTCAAAATCATGCTTGGAGGATTTCTAATTTGAAACATTATAAAAAAAAATCTTCAATAATTTGAAAGAAGCAAAAAACAATGGCAAGGTTCTTTCACCTGATTCAAAACCTTCTTCATTTTCTTCACTGTTTTCATATGCACATTTTTCAATTTCTTTGTATTTCTGAACAAACTCATTTTCAGATTCATCCTCGACCAATGGCTGCAATTTTGAACTGATAAAGCCTTCCATATAAAAAGCAACAGGGTCATTAAACACACGGGAATATTGCTGCAATTTATTGTCAATTGTTTCCCATGAATCAGTGTGATTTTTCATCAGCACAATTCCTCTTCCTCGGTGATGATCTTTAAATTTTCTTTCAACAATTTAAACAAAGCAAAGCATAAAGGTAAATAATTTCCTTAAGCTGATTCAATACTTTCTTCATATTCTTCTTTGTAGCTGTGATATGTAGGCTGATTGCTCTAATTATACTGTTGAAAAGGAACATTTTATGATAGAGAATGTGCAGCTGGTTGTTATAGGATGTCAACATCATAACCATCATCATATTCATCATATATAGGCAAATCAACACCATCTACAATGTCATCTAACAAGAAAAAGCTTAGGACATCAACCTTCTCTTCAACAAACTTATTTGCAAAATTATTTTCTTGACTGTCTACAAATGAATACATAAAACAATTAGTTTCTTGCTCATGATGACAAAGATCAGGATGTAAATTAGCTTCTTGTTTATGCACAATCTCATGTTCTTCTGCTACACCATCATTCTCTGTATTTGCAACACTCTTTAAATTATGATTTTGCGGCCTTTGACATGATTGAAGATTGTCTTCCACTTCATGAGCATTGTTGAACATCTGTTTCAAAGACATAGACTTCCTCTCCATCAAAAGAAAAGATAGGTTTGATTGAAAGGTTTTTACATAATGGAGCATGGCAACAACTTCAGGAGGTTGGACTTCTTTAGGCAGTTTATAATAAAGACTAGCAAACCTCCTACTGAAATTTAAGATGGTTCCATCTTTCATTCTTCTCATGGCATAAAACTCTGAAAGGATTAGATCTCATGACTTGATCTCACCCCAAAATCTATGGAAATCTTCCCTCAGTTCATCCCACTAGATAATCGACTGAGGCTGCAAATGTCCGAACCATGCTTTGGAATCTCCTTGTAAGGACTGAGAAAAGGCCCTCATAGACACATCATCATGTTCGATCTCAAAAATTTCTATAAAATTCTCAAAGGCATGAATATGTTTTTTAGTTGACTTTCCATCAAGGTCTCCATCGAACCGAGGAAGGTACTTATAATGTTTCAGAGGAAAGTGATGAAGGATGGAAGGAAATTTAAGAGGATTGTATATTTCTTGAATCTTGGAGGGTGTAGGATTAAGAACAGAAGGTAAAAGCTCAACTTTGGTTTCATTAAGCTCACAATAATGATCATGAACATCATATGTCTTAGAGGAAGGAGCTTGGTGAATATCGATTATACAAGAAGAAGGAGGTATACCTATAGTTTTCCATGCAGGATATACAAGGGTAGATCTCTGAGATTCATTTGAATGCAGTAAGTGAAGAAATATTCTTTTGAAAAACTCAGAAAAGGACAAGAAGATATTGATAAAACATAAAAGTACTTCTTGAACTAAACTTAAGCTCGAGTACCTTATTTTTCCATACTACTCTTCCATATCTCTATCAACAGGTCTCATTCTCTAGTGGAGTCTTTGAATCGCATTTGAAGCTTGATTGGAGTCGCCATGAAAACTTTAGCTCTGGATTCTTCTAGCAATGGAATCACCTTCAATTGATTTTCTAATGTGTGGAGTCGTCTGAGTAGAAAAACAACCAATATGTGCCTAAGTGTCTGCTGCTCTCATACCTTAGAACTGAAACAATGTCATTTTTCCCAGGGAAAGTTTCATTCAATTTTGTCCCCGGAAATGACGCCAGAATGTTAGCACTCCGTAAATTTGTTCGGCTGATAAACAGACGATGAAGTTAACTTTTTCAACCAACTTTGACACCCAAAACTAGCCTTTCGGATCTGGAGAGGGATCTCTCAGAAATGGCGCGGTCTCTGCGCAGGATATGACTTTGAAAATGGTGGCTAGATTTAACACCTATGATATAATGGGTTTTGGTTATGTTGGCATAGGAAAGTAAGACTTGGGCTATGGGGTTGGTCTGAGTAAAAGGTGGGACAAATGACTTAGTGACTAGACTCAAAGGACGAGGCTAGAAGAGAAACAACCTTCAGTGTAAAACCGTAATGTGTGGCGGGAAAAAATACAGGAAGTAACTCAAAGTGTCACTACAGGCGAATTCAGAGTTAGCTTTAGAAGAAAATGTTTTGTCTAAGTGGTGTGAACAAGGGACATTGTACAGCGAATCCGAAGGTTTGAAAATTCGTTCTGAAATAGACAGAAAAAGATATGAATAAAATATGACAAGGATGACATACATAATGAGAGAAAACAAAATACATCCAACTGCTACAACTAGAATCGTTTCGTCAAGTTACAGGACCTTTGCATTAAATTTCGGTCAAAACTCAGATTACATACAATAGTTATTGTCTACTAAATTTTCCAACCCAACTCTTTTACATGAAAATGATCCCCATATATAGAAAACTAATGTCACCCTTGGATTCTAGGGTCGAACTACTCCCTCCTAGAATCATGGATCCATTTTCTTTGAAAGAGAACATTAACTTCAACGGATTCACTAAAAATAGAAAACTCGACTTTGCCAAATCATAATCATAACTGAAATATTATTTACAATCATTGATCATGATCCAAATTCGACCCTATGGTTGTGATAAGTCATCATTTTCACTGCTAGACACTCTAACACCCTTGCACATCCAGTTTTCTACGCAACAATAACCTACAACAAAAATGCAGCGGAATGCGCAAGAAACTGGGAAAATAAGCGTTAAATATGACATCGTATCTCATTGATAAAAAACTATTTTTAGAAACTAAGAGAGTTTTTTTTATTTAAGCTCGTTATAAAGAAATCCCTCTCTCGATTTCTTTAAATTCATCTTCAGATGGCAGAAATACGTGTCGCAAAAACATGTCTCGGACAGGAAATCATGAAAGTTGAAAAATAGGGCTCAAAGATTCCTTCGAATCTCCCAATCTCTGACACATTTTTCAAATATGAGAGGATTTTTTATTATTTGGTTTTTCCTCCACAAAAACCTCTCGGGTATTTTCAAAATTCCTCTCCATTTGGTCAGAAATTGATCTTTAAGTTGACCACTAAACTAGTCATTTTCGCAGTGCGACCTGTAGCCTGTGTGCAGGAAAATCCATTGCGTGATGACATCCTCTGCACAAAAACATCCTATGCTCGACAAAATCCACTTCACGATAGAATTCAGTGCACGACAACATCCTATGCGCGACAACATCCACTGCGCGATGAAATCCACTCCGCGATGAAAACCACTGCGCGACAACATCCTATGTGTGACATCCCACTATGTGACAACATCCATTGCACGATGAAATTATCTGTGTGACAAAAATCCACTACGTGACATAATCCTTTGCGTGGTAAAGCGCTCTGAGCAGTGTGTAAGAACTTTTGCAGCACACGGTTGCAAATGGAAATAGAAATAATAAATGAAAACCTTCCTTTTTGAAACTGACCCTTGGAGACGTTAGATGATGCTAGGCATAAAAGCAACATGGGTGATAGCATGGATGACTTTGAAATTTTTTTGACAAACCTCTAACCTTAGCCATGAAAATCATGGTTCTAACAATTCTCATTTGACATCTAAGCATAAGAACAGTGAAACTCTGCCCGATTTCATCTCCCCTCCTTGCCCAAGATATTGTTGTCTTTTGTGAGAATTACCTCAACATTCCATGATTAGCCCCTTCTTCATCCATTTAACCCATTCACTTCCCAAGAAGAGATCAAAAGGTTGATAGGAGAAGTTCATACAAGGTGCACTTGGAGCTTGGTGAAGAGGATCCCAAACCAGGGTTGCGGAACGATAGCCGACGTAGATTGTAAAGGTATAATCTATGTGTTATTAATAAAAGAATTACATTTTCCCGTCCCAAATGATGGTGTCTTCAATACTTTTATTGATTTTTTCTTGATATTCTAACATCTAATCCTAACTTGTATATGGAATAACATTCTTTTCATTCTCTGTTTGTTAATCTTTGGATGTAGGTCATCCCTGGGAGGAGGCGTGCAGTCAGTGGAACTTCCAAGCACGAGGAGGTCATCACCAGATGTGGAATTAGAGGTATACTTACCCGATTTTTTTTTTCCTTGCTTTATTCATATGATTATTTGTTATGTTTGGGGTAATATAGAGAATTAATTGACTTTTAGACAGTTAATCAATCTGCCTACATTCTAAACCTTGGTGTAGATAAAAGGGGTGTTTTCCTGCTAGTAGAGAGAAATTCAGATGATAAGCCTCTTCGAGGGGGAAACCTCCTTATACATCATATGAATTCACAATTACAAGATGATTCCAAATGAAAATGTCTCCTTTGTATATATAGGATACTAGGAGGTATAATTACAACTAATGGACCCAAGCCAACATAAATAAAATAACAATACTAATGTAATATGCCCAAATTAAGGGGTAATTTGCCATGGATTATGACTTAACATGCCCCTCCCCTTCATAAAAGTGTTGTCCTCAACACTTGAGTAGTTCTAGATGATTTTGTATAAAAGACTCATCTTCCCATGTGGAATCTTCAGCAGGTAGTTTCTTCCACTTAATGAGATACTCTGAAATTGATCTATTCCTCAGTTGGAAAATTCGTGTGTCAGTGATAGCTTCAGGCTCCAATATTATTTTTCCTTCCTCATAAAGTTATGGAAATATAGTTTGAACTGGAATCCTTTCACCTATAACCTTCTTTAAGCATGAAACATGGAAAACAGGGTGTACTCGCGAAGATGCAGGCAACTCCAATTTGTATGCCATGATACCAATCTTTTTCAACACCTTATAAGGGCCATAGTACTTCAGTGATAATTTATTATCTTTATTATATTGCTTGAGGGACATCTGTTTGTATGGTTGTAGTCTTAAAAATACCCCATCCCCTACTTCAAAACTTATTTCACTAGGATGTTGATCTTCTTGTTGTTTCATTCGATTTTGTGCCATGGTCATGTTGTCCTTTAAGAGTTGGAGAACTTGTTGTTGATGCTTGATGTGATATTCCACTGCTTGAACCTTATATTTTTATTTTAGATAAGAAGTGATGGATGGTGGGTGATATCCATAAAGCACCATAAATGGTGTAATTTTTGTTGTAGTATTAACTGAAGTGTTATACCACCATTCTGCGAAGGGTAACCACTTGAACCATTGTGTTTGTTTATCATATACAATGAAACAAAGGTATCCTTCCAAACATTTGTTCACTATCTCAGTTTGTGCATCAGATTGAGGATGATAAGATGAACTATGAGCCAATTGAGTACCAAAACAATAAAATATATGTCCAAAAATGTCCTGTGAAGATAGGATCATTGTCACTTACAATAATATTTGGGCTTCCATGTAGCTTTTGAACTGTCTCCATGAATGCAGTAGCAATTTTACTAGCTTTGAAAGGATGAGAGAGTGCACAAAAGTGTGCGTTCTTGGTAAGTCTATCAACAATAACCATGATGACACTCTTTCCTTCAAAATTTGGTAACCCTATGATGAAATCCATGGAAACCTCCTCCCAACGCTGACTTGGAATGGATAATGGTTATAAAAGACCTGGGGTATTAACTGGTTCCACCTTATTTTTTTGGAAAACCAAACATTCTTCCACAAACCTTTAAACATCAGTTTTAAGGCCATCACAAAAATATTCCCACTTGACCCTATGATAGGTTTTCAAAAATACTGAGTGCCCTCCTATCATAGAGGTGTGCAATTCCAAAAGTACCTTTTGTTTGAGTTGGGAGTTCTTACATAAATATAAGTGATCTTTGTACCATAGTGAATCATTTTTTCATGAAAATGTGTTGAATGCATTGGAATCCAACTACAACCTTTGAATGAGATTCCACTCTTCTTCATAATTTTTCCATTCATCCCTTTCTTCTGTTATCCAATTAGGTTGGAATATAGAGATAGAACATAATGCATCTGCCACAACATTTTTCTTCCCATTTTTATAGATGATTTCAAAGTCATAACCCAACATCTTGGTCACCCATTTTTGTTGCTCTTCTGAATATAGTCTTTGTTCCAAGAAGTATTTAAGACTACCATGATCTGTTTTAACCTTGAAGTGCCTATCTATTAGGTATGGGAGCCATTGCTTTAAGGCATGTATTATTGCCATCATTTCCTTATCATAAATGGGTTTGTGTAAGTGCTTTCCCTTGAGTGGTCGACCTTCAAAATCAAGGGGCCTTCCTTATTGCATTAGAACAACACCAATACCATTTCTTGAGGCATATCATTCCACAATAAAGGTTTTTGTGAAGTCTGGTGTGTTCAAGACAAGAAATGTGCACATTTCCTCTTTAAGTTGTTCAAAATATTGGGTTTCCTCTGGAGTCCATGAAAATGAATCCTTCTTAGTTAATGCAGTTAAAGGTGGTTCTATTCTTCCATAGTTACAAACAAACTTGTGGTAGTAACCTATCAAACCCAAAAATCCTCTAATATTCTTTAGTCCACGGGAATGGGAAACTTATCTTTAATGGTGATATTTTTGAGCTCTGTATAATCTAGACACATACACCATGAGCCCTCTTTCTTGAGTACCATTACCATCAGTGTCGATTAAGAACTTTAGCTAGGTATAATAATTCCAGCCTCTAACATTTATTCAACCATATGATCAATCTCACTCTTTTGGGCATAAGGGTATCTGTAAGGCATGATGTTAGGAGGAGAACTCCAAGAAATTAAGTGAATAGCATGATCATGATCGCGAGTGGGTGGAAGACCTCAAGGAATATCTTCAAATACTTTGGAATTCTTATCAATGATCCCTTTGAGATATAGGGTAATAGATGGCTTAGATGTTTGAAAATCTAGTGAGCATAGTTGTACAATTGCACCCTAATGCCCCTTTTTCAATAATTTTGTCATGCCATTAGAGATTACCACCTTACTGGGTTTCCCTGTGATACCCTTTAACTCAAATTCATTTCCTTCCAATGAAAATTTTATGAAAAGTTCTTGAAAATTAAAATCCACGGTTCCCAATGATTGTAACCATTGGACCCCTAGTATGACATCAACACCACCCATGGGTATAGAAATCATTGGACTATTCATTACATATTCCCCCATAGTGATATTGATATTATGGAATTTTCCTAAGAAATTGATAGTTCCTCCATTTTCAATCATTACTTGAAACTCGGGTGTTGGATATATAAAGCAATTGAGAGCTTTGGATAATTTGAAGTCAATGAAATTATGAGTACTACCATAATCAATTATCACTATTACATTTTTCTTTTTGATATATCCTTCGATCTTGAGGGTTTGAGGAGTGATAATTCTAGCCAATGCATGACATGATATGCTGGGAGTCATCTCTTCATAAGAAATATATTCTACATATTCATCTTGAGATGGTTCTTGTTCTTGTTCTTGTTCTTTTTCTCCTTCCTCTTCACAATCTATGTAGAATAATTTCTTCTCACCACACTTACGTCCCTTAATTTACTTGTTGTCACAATTAAAGCATAAACCTTTTACTTTTCTTTCCCCCAATTGTTGAGGTGTTAACCATGTAGGTTTATGTGGTTTATAAGAAGGAACATTATTCTCTCTATATATGTTAGGGGCGGTCCTTCTAGTAGCCATATCTAGATTTTTACTTTCAATATTTTCCGCCACCTTGAATGTATTCTCCAATGATTTGGGTTCCCAAAGGAGAAAATCATGTTGAATTTTATCCTTTAAAGTTCCTATGAAGACATCAATCAGGTGGTCATCTAGAATATATGTTACCTTTATATTCAATATTTGAAATTTCTCATTGTGCTCCGCAATTGAACCCTTTTTATTGAGATTTATCAATTGGATGAAGAAGATATTGCTCCTTGTATCCTCATAGTGTGCTATCATTTCTTCCGTGAAAATTGTCCAAGTGACAAGTGATTTGTGAGAACAAATCCATCGATAACACATAAACTGATTAGGTTATAAATATAAGGATGCAATTCGTACCTTTTGTGTTTGAGGCACATCATGTAGATCAAAGAATTGCTCCATTTGGAGTATCCATGTTATTGGATCCTTTCCATCAAACTTTATCATATTGATCTTAGGAAAGCGGTTGGTCTTCAACCCAAAGCTAGAGTTTCTCCAGTCTTGATTTATCTTCCTTGTTTCCTCATCATATACATTGTCACTTTCAGGTGGCCTCTCTATTAGAAACTTTTTCAACCCTTGCATGATCTCCTCTTTTAAGCCATCCATCTTAGTATCCATTATCTCTTCCAACTTAGCTTCAGTTGAATCCATCATCCTTTCTAATTCATCTTTTGTTACTAGCTTATTTTGTAAATAATCTATGTCCTTGCGCATTTCTTCACCTTCATCAAGAGTCCAAGTAGGAATGTCTGAGGGCTTATTTGGTGTAGAAGTTCCCTTTTTTTCTAGCATGTTGGCCAAGTATCACTGCAAGGTAGGATAACTCTCTGATATATGTGTAGGGTCCAACAATAGTACTCGACCCAATATCTCAGGGAACTAACTAAGGAGGCTTGACCATGCCCTTAGTCATACTATTTGACTACCTAGGTACTGGAGAGTGATATCCTCGAGTGTTGTTCTTGGTGTACTATAGAAAAAAGACAGCTAAATGGTTTACTTGGCTGGTCTTAGGATTCTATGGGGCCTCCCAATATACACCAGGGAATTGGGAGCTCAAATCCGTAGTAGTGTTGTCTAATGCGCAATTGTTCAAAAGGGGCCTTCCAATATACTCTAGGTACATGGAATAACCACAGAGTCCCCGGGTTGTAGCGCTGACAAGTAACGACAAATCCTATGTTTAAAGATGTAGGAATATGTTTGTACCTAAAAAACCCTAAGATTCTCCAAATTTTAGGTGATACTCCTTTTATCCCACTTTTTGAATCACCCCAACTGGATCTTCTAGTCAAAAGATATGCAAATTTCCAAAAAAAAGATGCACCTTTTAAAACCCTGATTTGGAGAGTGTTATTCTAGTTGACCTTTCTTCTATTGTAGCTGTACAATTTAGGCCCTTATAAGTCTAAAATTTATACCTGAGGTAGCATGATGTGTCTTCTTTCTAACCCCATAGGTTATACTAATATTGGATTCTCCAATAGAATTTTATGATAACTTTCCCAAGATGTGCTGATTTTTTTCCCTTTCAGGAGAGTGAACTTGTATGGACTTCCATGTGTCACCGTCTTCACTTCAGAACTTGAAATTTGTACCCATGCAACTTCGGTCTATACCCTAACCAATGGAATAGGTATAACTCAATTTGGAGGTCTGTATATTTATCTATAACAATTTTCCCAACGAATCAAGGGCTAAAATTTGTACACAAGATATGCAAATTTCCAAAAACAAATGCACCTTTTAAAACCCCGATTTGGAAACTGTTCTGTTAGATGTCATTTATTTTGTTGTAGCTCTGCAAATTCGGCCCTTATGAGTCTAAAATTTATACTTGAGGTATCCTGATGTGTCTTCTTTCCAACCCCATAGGTTAGACCAACATTGGATTCTCCAATAGAATTTTATGATAACTTTCCCAAGATGTGTTGGTTTTTTCCCCTTTCAGGAGAGCGAACTTGTGAGGACTTCCACGTGTCACTATATTCACTTAATAACTTGAAATTCATACCCATACAACTTCAGTTCATACCCTAACCAATGAAATATGTCTCACTCAATTTGGAGGTTTGTCGCTTCAACTATAACAATTTTCCCAAGAACACTTCTTTTAGACTAAAATATGGACCAACCAAAAACCCTAATTTCCTCAGGGAATAAATTTCATAGTACAATGAATCAAGGGCTGAAATTTGTAAAAAATATACTTCACTAATCATCCTTTGTACTGTAAAAAATATAGAACCTAAAATGAAGCTGAAAAAAATTGAGAGCAAAAATTCCAAGAAGGCTTGTTTCAGACTAGTTTCAGGACTAGTCAAAAAGCCTAACTTGAACATAATGTATATCCAAAAATATAACAAACCAGGATCTGAAATTTGGACCTATGTTAGCTCTATATGCCGCATCTCCATAGAAATTATAGATCTGAAATTTGGACCCACATTAGATCTATATGCTGCCTCTCCACATAAATTCTAGATCCTGAAACCATCCAGAAAAATAAAAATTGTAGCAAAAATTCCAAGAAGACTTGTTTTGAAGAAGTCGATCCCGAGGATTGTCTAGCTCTGATACCAAATGTTAATAACCAAAAATCAAAATAGCATAAAAACCTCAGAATAAGTACTCAACACCTTGACAAAGAGATAAATTCAGATAATAAGCCTATTTAAGGGGGAAACCTCCTTATACATCATATGAATTCATAGTTACAAGATGGTTTCAAATGAAAAGGTGTCCTTGGTATATCTAGGAGACTAGGAGGTACACTTACAACTAATGGACCCATGACAACGTAAATAAAATAGAAATATTAATGTGATATGTGTTGATTTTTCACTAATCTAGGATCAAGCATGAAGTTCATTCCAATTTTAGCATTTTACTTGAATGATAGACAATTGCAGTTACACCATAAAGAATTTGTTGCAGTAACCAATATCACAAGAAGAAACACCATGCACAAGTACACAAGAAGTATCATGGGAAACCCTTCTCAACAAGGGAAGAAAACCCAACCAATCCTTTTCTATATTCTTCAAGAGAAAGACCTCCCACACCATAAACATAGCACACAAAATGGTGCTCACAGACCCATAGAAGACTAGCACCCAAGAGAGGTGCACACTTTTCTCAAGAACAAGTGTTTGCTAAAATTTTGAAATTCTCACTTGTGTATGATTCCTCAATGGGGAATTTACCTTTATTTATATTAGACTGAGCCTATCAACAATGGTGTCTATTGGCACAATAGGGCCAACCTCAATAACTCATAATATAATTAATAATTACCATATTAATTATCTTTTACATTAATTATCATTAATTACCTTTCACTTTATGGTTGGGCCAACCTCTACACTTTACATCACAAATAGGGTTACAAGTAAGTCCGACTCTTGTACAATATAGCAAGGGATATCATACACCAACTAGTGCTCAGCCACTAGGGACATATCCATCTGTGCTTAGCCACATCAATGCCCACATCTCTATCTCACTGCATCTCACAAGATAATCACACTCACTAGTACTCAACCACTAGGATCACGTTCACCTGTGCTCAACCACATGCACTTCCAACTCAACACATCTTTATCTCACTGCGTCTCACAGGAGAATCACACTCACTAGTTCTCATCCACTAGGATCATGTTCACCTATGCTCAGCCACGAGCACATCCAACTTAGTAGATCCATTTCTCACTGTGTCTCATAGAAGAACCATCTGGAGTATCACATCATCTCAACTCTTTGTGAAGAGGAGATCAATACATTGTTTCATCTCCGTCTCATAGACAACAACACACCCAACTCATGGGCTTCCCCACATAGGGGAACAAAAAATTCCATCTCCATCTCAAAGAGTAACCACACACCTAGATCATGGGATTCCTGACCCCACACAAGGCACAACGTTCCATCTCCATCTTAGAGAGGAACTAGACACCCATCTCATGTGAAAACCTAGCTCATGATCTTCCTCACCCCACATAGGGGCACATAATGCTC
Source organism: Picea sitchensis (assembly GCA_010110895.2). Classification (NCBI taxonomy): domain Eukaryota; kingdom Viridiplantae; phylum Streptophyta; class Pinopsida; order Pinales; family Pinaceae; genus Picea; species Picea sitchensis. The sequence goes on from SNQJ01S0092388.1 coordinate 31,679, forward strand.
CATCTCTGTCTTAGAGAGGAACCACACACCCATCTCATGGGAACACCCAACTCATGGTCTCTCTCTCAGGTCAACTCACTCAGTTTGTATCTTGGAGGATGTCTCACATAGCTGTAATCATCAACACTCCCTCTCATCTAGGGAGGCATTCTCCATCAGGCCAAGTCTTGCACAAAAGTACTCAAACTTTGTCTTGGTTGTATTCATCAACACTCCCTCTCAACTAGGGAGGTATTATCCACCAAGCCAGTTTCTCATGGAAGTAATCAAACTTCATATTGGCAAGAGGTTTGGTGAAGATATATGCAATATGCTCATGTTTAGAAAGCTACTCCACATGTACTTCTTTCATCTGCAACATGTCTCTGATATAATGATATTTTATCTCAATGTGTTTCGATCTATCATGAAACACAAGGTTCTCAGAGAGCTTCACACAGCTCTGGTTATCACAATGAATAATAATAGGATCCATCTCATGATAAAATAAATCTATCATAATCTTACAAAACCACACTATTGTTGATATTATGGTATTTGCGGGAGGTATTTACCTCCACGTGTAAACCTGATGAGAATAGAATACTCCAGGAAGCAAGAAGAAACCCTAATGAGTTGGCTAATAAGCCTAGAAGACATGTCGGCTCAAAAGGATAACTTGTATTAGGTTATTAGTGTAAGTTTTAAACCTGCGAAGTAAAGCAATGCATATAGATTCTTAAGCAATACATAAATTAATCAATGGCTCATACACAGAGTACATAGATATTTTTACCGGAAACCCTCAACCGAGAAAACCTTTCTTATTTTCATTATATCGAATTTCACCATTCGCCATACAATATATACAATGTTTTTAGGTATTCCGTAGATACCAAAACC
>SNQJ01S0092389.1:6156-21622 GCA_010110895.2 Picea sitchensis
AAATCCTAGTTTGGGAGACAATCCCTCAACCCATTACTCAAATTCCATTCTTCTACCCCCCACCTGGAGTTCAATAATTTTAGGTATCCATGACCCTTACCCTTCCCAACATGGTTCTTTCCATCCCTGTATGGTATCTAAACCCACCTGCAATGGTACCTCAACCATCTCTCCCTACTCAACCCAAGGGAATTGTGATGCATATTCCAGTACAAGATTCGACCACACCACCCTCACCCCCAACTGCCAACACTACTACCATTGTTCAGGGCAGAAGGAAGAAGAATAATCCCACAACTCCACTTCCTCCCCGAGTTCAGCCTCCTTGCACACTATGTGAAAGATAGGGACACCCCACTTATATATGTCCCACTCTTCCTGAGTTACGCAATCTGATCCAACTCCCTCGAGCAACCACATTGCTCGTAGCTTCTCCAAGCACATCTAGTACTACTATTGCATCCTCCACTACAAGAAGTAAAGAGTTGCAAACCAAATTCGCTTGTGTCATATGTTCAGAGTATGGCCACTACACTCATCATTTCCCAACTCTACCTCAATTTCACCAAATGCTAGTTGTAGTGCGCCAAACCTTTCATCAAGAGCACTCTCCGCCACCCCTTTCTGGTTCTCATGTCACTGACATTCGCTATGTCTCTTCCTTAGTTCCCAAATGAATGCAATGCCCTTGCGCTCTCTGTGAATCACTTTCTCACTTCACATACCAGTGTCCTTTGATTATTGCATACTGAGGTCGTCATTCAACCCTTATTCAACCACATCGAACCACCTCACCATTAGTCCTACACTCTCTAGATATTGCCAATATTACCTCCCCTAAACCTGAGTCACTTCCCATCCCTCTATGGTTCACAGATCAACAGTCTTAGGATATCCCCTCAAATCCTCCCAATTCTTTGGTAAATTTCCCCTAGGAAATATTTCCCCCTACCACAGTTTATCACCCACAATGTCTGGACATTTGGTTTATGTCAAGCGATCCATTGCGCCCTTTATCTGATATCCCTTCTAGTCTTCACCACTTGAGTACAATCACACTTTGACAATCGCCCATGTCACCTCCCCGAATCCCATGTATTCTCGCATTTTCCACTGTGACGAAGATATCCTGGAAGAACTCACTATCCTTGATTTCCATGGAATGTGCTCCATCACCGAGCACTTTTTCTCTCACGCAAAGCCTTTGACCCTCCTAGCCAAGCCTTTGTATTAGAAATTGAAACCAAGGATTTTATTCCTTCAGGGAAGATAGACTAGTTCAACAACCCTATCATTTCCCCAAATGCTTGTGAAGAAGGCAACATGGCTAATATCTCCCCCACCGTCAAAATTGACATTTCCATCAAACCGAGAATCATAGAAGAAATCACCATTGGCGTCGCATGCCCCCCTGAGGAACTCACAACTTACAAAGCTCTCTTTTAGGAATACCGAGATATTTTTTCCTAGTCATATACAGAGATACCCAACCTTGATCCATCTATAGTCAAGCATCGCATCGACACATGGCCAAATATTACCCTAGTTCATCAAAAGCAACGCCCTCTTCACCCATCCAAAGCGGTAGCTATCAAAGCCGAAATTGACAAGTTACGTGTTGTTGGGTTCATTTACCCCATTGCGTATAACTCATGGGTTTCCAACCCCGTCCCCGTTAAAAACAAATATGGCATTATTCGTGTCTGCACCGACTTTCATGATTTCAACCATGCTTGTCCCAAGGATAACTTTCAAACCCCTTTCATTGACCAAATTATCAATGATTGTTCTGGCCACAAGGCTTTGTCCTTCATGGATGGGTTCTCTGACTATAATCAAATCCAAATCCATCAAGCAGATCAGTATAAAATCGCTTTTACTACCCCATGGGGTACTTTTTCTTATCGTGTCATGCCTTTTGTACTAAAGAATGCAGGTGCTATGATTCAACGGGCCATGACTTATGTTTTCCATGATCTTGCTTGCATCATCCTCACTTATTTGGACTACCTCACTTGTTGATCCAAGAAACGTACTAAAAATTTAGACGAATTACGCATTGTTTTTCAACGATTTCGTCAGTACAATATCTGCTTGAACCCCCTCAAGTGTGTATTTTGTGTCACTGATGGACACCTTCTTGGGTTCATTGTCTCCCAACACGGTGTTAGCTCCGCCATTTTTCTTTCCATTTAGAGTCGGTTTTAAGTCACCTTGTGACCCATGTGTCTGAACATGTGAAGTCAGGTACGTAACACCGTGAGGTTGAAGTTAGCAAGTGGTCGGTTGGCCCTTGGAAACGGGAAGGGATGTCAAAGTCGAAACTTGTATAAAAGGTACGGGTATGTATTTTACAAGAAAGTCAAGTCATGTTAAGAAAACAGTCTTTATGTGTCCCAGGTCGAGTCAAGTGGTTAATGGAGGTCGTTTTGGCAAGTACAATAGTTATTATCAGTTCATCATGAAAGCCGAGGGAATGAAAAATCGCAGCATTCGTATCATACATGCCCAACAAGTCGTATCACTTGTATCCTACATGCAGATATTTTCCATGGAAAACATGCAACTCTACTTGGAACATCTCATCACCATGAATTCACTATCCTCTAGCATAATTTCCTCTCTTGCCTGATTCATTATAAATCCTGGATGCTCGGCATTCTCTCTAGTCGTAGAACTAGGTCCAAACTTTGTTTGCAATTTCCCTTGCAAGTCCAGTTTGTTCAAAAATTTTCCCCTGTGCATTTTTTGGATATAATGCGCACAAAGTACACATTGTTCGTGCCATGGAGACCTCTCAAAGCGCAAGGAAAGGCACACGAGGCAACAGAACTGCAAGGTCCAAGCCCCAAAAATACTGGGAGTCATTCTCACCTACGGAAGGAATTCTCAGAGATGTGAAAGGAACTATTATTTTACCTATAGAGAAGTCCAGATCAAACTGCACAATATTTGAAGCAGAGGGATTCGCACAATAAGGGAATACATTAGGAGCCCCCTCTCCCCAACAACAAATTCCTCGGAGGAGGGGTGGGCCAAGGAAGAACAAGGAGACCATGGAAGTTTGAGTTTCAGAAGAGTCGTGTGTCATATCGGTAGCTGAAGAACTATTGTTGCTCACCATCTGGCTAGAACCTGCTGGGGGATCGAGCCGCGAAAACAGGAGAAGAACAAGGAAAGTGGATATCACAGGGGAAAATGATCAAGAGCCATCTCAGTAATTTAAGCAGGCAAAGTTGGCTATCGCTGAACTCTATTAGGAAAACATGGAATTGAGGCAGCAGCTAGTGACAAAGGCTACAGAAGCATCAACGGCACAGGGTCAAGAAGAGAACGTGGCATGGTTGAAAAGGAAGCTCAGAGAGGTGCAAGACACCATTGTACAGCTGCGAGAAGCACAGAGACTGGTGGAATAGAGGCATATGGAGCATCCTAGAGAAGGTGAAGCGACCGAGAAAGAAGCCTGCGTGGATCTCGCCAGCACGCAAAAAAAACAAGTTTAGCAGGTGTTCGTTTCCACATACGAAGAACATAGGAAAAATCTTGGCAATTTTAAGGGACACGTTTCCCAAAGAACTATACCATTTTGATAACGGTCGTGACAATTGAACAATTGCTTGTTGCACACTTTCCTCCATCAAATGAACATGTAATAGAAATCAGAGCCATTATAGGAGACATCAAGATCCTGAGAGACACTTGTTCGCTGAGACACATGATCAAAGGGATACAACGACAAATATTTTCTCCATATCAAAACCTGACCAATGATCAAATCCCAGTTGCAAACCTGAAATTGGTTTTGAGTGAATAGATATGATTATTGTCTATTTTTGGAAAGCACCATGCGAAGAGTCTCCGGCGCATGCTGCTCAGTTTTCCTAGTTTTAGGGTTAGCAATTAGGCAGCAGGGTAGCCCAAGCGGCGCCCTCATTTATATATTTCATCTTTTCGATGTAAGCTAGGTTGGTTGGCAAATTTGGTAGACGACATCTATTGTATGTAATTTGAGTTTTGAACGGAATTTAATGCAAAGGTCCTGCAACTTGATGAAAAGATTCTAGTTGTAATGGTTGGATGTATTGTGATTTCTTTCTCTGCGCATGTGCTTCCTGTTATATTTATTTCATATATTTTTCTGTCTATTTTGGAACGAAATTTTGAACCCGTGGATTCACTGTACAATGCCCCTTGTTCGCGCCACTTAGACAAAACGTTTTCCTTTAAAGATAACTGTTAAAGTTTAAGCTATTATTGGGTTACATTTCAATTTACTAGATAACAATAGCATAGATATGATCACTGAGAGAAACAAAATCACAAGATACACAAAATTTATCCTGGGAAACCCTCATGGGGAAGAAAACCCAGCAAAACTTCCTTAATATAGATATCCAATACAATGCAGAGACAATGAGCCAAACAACACAGAAATTCCTCTCCCAAGGATGTACCTCTCTCTCTCTTCCTTCTTCCGGCAACCAGTAACTGCAACTTCTTTCAATACTTGCACACTAGATGAGTGAGCTAATTGTGTGTACACATGAGGCGATGGCCTCTCTTATTTATATAATCTGGCAGGCGTTGAACTGGGGTGTATTTTCACTCGCTGGGTTGACTTCTCATTTTGGGTGGTTATAACAACTTTAATATATTATGGCGTTGACTTTTCATTTAGCCTATTACAATAAGGGTTTGACCAATCCGAAACAGGGGATTTGGTCATTTACAATACCCGACATGATCAATCCACAAAATGGGATTGATCTAATCAATAATAAATATATTTTATCTTTTACTTTATCCACAAAAGGGGATAAGAATATTCTTTGCAGGTACACAATATTTTAACACTCCCTCTTAACAAGAACGATATTCTTTATCTTTTGACAGGTCACTGGATGTCATCATCAACTGGGCAACATCATCAACTGGGTAACATCATTAACTAGATAATGAGAAGCATCCTCTTGGTTATCTGGAATCATTATCACTGATTGGCATATCTATAAATCATCGGAAGTTTTGTTCTCTTTATCTTTGTGTAGAAGAAACTCTTTCTTTCTTTCGTCTTCACACAAAAGATACCTCTTTCTTATCTTCACACAAAATAATATCTTATCTTCACACAAAATATGTCTTATCTTCACACATAAGATATTCTATAAGTTTTTCCATTCCTTTTGTGTTCTCCCTTCTCTTGTAGTCATCTATCTCACCTGTTGTTCCTGAGCTTATACTTTAAGGCTTTAAAATATACTGTCAAGGCATCTGAAACATAAAGAAGGTGTTGGTAGTTAAAAGAGAATTAGTTCTTTAGGCAAAGAAGCTATGGTTGGTTTCTGTGTTTTTTTTGTCTAGCTTCCAATCGTTCCTGGGCACTTATGTCCTATTCAATGGTTTCCCATGAACGTTCAAGTTCAACTCGGGTCGTGGTTGTCTCGAGGATAGTATTAAATAAGGATAATGAGATGATATTCTGATCAATGAGCCCGGGTTCTATATTAGGTTGTCTTGCAATAGGAACAGTCATGAGGAAAAGAAAGTTAAAAGATATGTTACTTTGTTTTTAAGGTTTGTTGTTTCTATTTTAGATTATATGAGAGAAGTTCCCAAATTGAATTAATAATATAATAATTTTAGAGGTTGTTTCCCTTTCCTGAGTTGAATTGAAAATAATAAATGAGATGAAAGAAAACATAAAGATGTTTAAACAATGTGAGGCATCAATCATGGAGGAATCTCACTTTGTAACAGAAGAAGAAAATAGACAAGAAAACTTTAATGAAGCATAAAAATATAGTGATCTGAATAATCCACAGGTCTTGTGCCTACTAATAGAAAACACAGAGGAAAATATGCAAACAATCAGATGACCAAATAACACATAACCACAGTAGATGTCGTAATAAATTGTAGTTTAAACATTCATCAAAGATATATAAGAAATGATGTTGAACATGAAATTACAGAGGAACACATGACTCAGGGTTGACAAAATATGGAATCTTCGTTCTGCATTGTCATTAATTCTTGTAAAAAAGAAGTCTCTCTACTACAATCGGCCAAAAAGAATCCTTCTCTAAGTATTTTGAAATTATATTTATACAAAATATCATCAACCCTAGACGCTCCTAGGTGCTAACGATTACAGAAAACAAACTTGAACCGTTTTGCTTGGCTAACTTTTACCTCTCTGTCACTCTGACAACATGAGCATGCATATGTTGCTTCATTATCTATTTGAAGTAACTCCTTCACTTGGTCCAAGACACTCAACGCACCTACTAAGAAAATGTACTAAACTTTTGGAAGGCTCTATCATATCCTTTGATTCAAACAAATACAACTTCCTCTTAATTTTCGGCAACTTTTCTTCAAACCTTTTATCTTCAAACTTTACTAATTGCAATTGTAAATTCAGTTTCACGAGCCATCTATCCATTAGGGTGACATCGACCTGTTTTAATTGTGAAATTTCAATTTGGGTTTCATTCAAATTCTCTTTTAGGTTCAGTTGATGTCTCGTAACATTGATATGTTCGAGTAGTCTAGGGTAGTCGCCCTTTCCAATGTCTAGCAATTTTTTATCTAACAAATCGAAATTATCTTCACATTCTTCCTTTCTCTCTTTGGCCATTTTCTTACTTTTAGATATATTGACCTCCCATACCTTCACCATGATATCACCCCTAATTTGTTCAGCGATAGTTAATTTAGGAGTTACTGGTACCTCTTCTTTAACCAAGAATATGACTGCCTTTTGGAAAGAGGCATGGGCTGTTGTAGCCTATTTTTCTTTGAAATCAATGCTCTCCAATTATTTACTTACATCCTGAAAATAGTTTTGAATGATCTCTACTTTTGAAAACAAGCTTTGTTGTTCTGCCTCTAGCTTATGGTGCACTTCCAGTNCTGTTAAATCTACCACCTGGCTTTCAGTAGAACTCAATTTATCTTCCAACTTCTTTACTAATTCCTCTTTTTGAATGACCTGTCCTTGAATGGATTGCATCTTCTTATACATCTCATCTAAACTAGACTTAAGTAGTTGAATCTCTTATTTGTCGACAACTCTGGCATGTTCCAATCCTTTATTTATTTCATCTTTAATATTTTTCTCTGTATTCTTTATTTGACTTTGCAATTGGGCTATCATTTGATTTTTCTATTGCTGCCTTGATTTCAAATTATCGACAGAGAATAAGTTGGTCATAGCAAAAGCCCCCAAATATCCTTCTACCTCCGTAGCAAATTCTTCCTCTTCTAGATTTTGTCCATTCACAAGTATCTGATGCTTTTTTACCATTGTAACTTCTTTCAAGTGCATTTCTTGTTTCACTATAGCCTTCCTTTTCTTACTAAAAAAGAAGTTAGATGAAGGTGTTTCTTCAAAAGAGATTGGTTCAAGATCACTTACATATATAGCTCCAATATGGGGAGTCCAAAAACTTGACTATAAAGGAGTCAAGGCTATAATCAGACTGCCTAACTCTGTGAATTGTGTTCCTTCTATTGTTTTGGGAGTATCAGAAAGAATAGTTGACGATAAAGGAGGAATCATTTGATCCAACTTTAAAGGTGTCTCGGATTTAAACCATGTTTCAGACTTTGGATGTTTTGTCTGTGAAGTTTCTGATCTTTGTGAAGACACTTCAGGATTCTTTGGGTTCTCCTATGTAGTCACTTTATCTTGGGATTTTGATTCCAAACCTGGAGATATTATTTCTTGTTCTGAAGGAGGGGTTATCGATTCCCCCTGTAGTATCTATGGAAACCCACTTCGTTTGTGCTTCTAGAAAGCAAGAAAGTTGGCCTGTAGGTCAAGGGGTAACGCTTGGACTCTTTCTAATATCTCCTCATATGCTCTGGCACCTTTTAATATGTCATCAAAGGGAGAGTCTTCATGCTCATATGTTTTCATGTTGAAATGAGCTAGATCATTTCCCACAATTTGATATGGGTCCTTCTTTCTGATTTCAAGATCTACCAGCTTAATGTCTTCTAATGTTGCGGCTTCCACTTTGGAATGGCCAAAATTAAGCAATGAAAACCTCCCAATCTGTATAGGAAAAACTGACCAGAATTTCTTTTGAGCTGCTTTTAACTCTGTACCAATGCCTCATTTTATTATCTGGTATGCCACTTCTCTGCACAACAGTCTGTCAAGGAGAGAATGAGGGAGAATTGAACATCCGAAGACTCTGACATAAGAGAAATTCTCTTCGATAAACCAATCTGCAACTATCTTGAGGTTTCCCATGATTTGCTCTAAAATCCGAGGGGGTGGGTTTCCATACAATATTTGGTGCACATGTATCACTACATAGTGACAGATTTCATAAAAGAAATTGTTTTCTTTCTCTTCCCATAGTTGAGAGTGATATAAATGGATGGGTTCTGCACAGGTTGGATTCCATTTCCAGTTAATCAATGGGAAATGGGTCATATAAAAGATAGCCTTCATGACATACGTTGCCATATAAAAATACATTGGTTCACCTTTTGACTTTTTCATTTGGTACTCTGCAATCTCCTTGGTTAGGTTATCTAAAAAAATCTTACCTGAGTTGAAAGTGTAACCCTTAGCTACCTCGTGTATAATTGGCACCCATTTTGCGGGGAAATGGGTAGGGATTTTCCTCCCAAATATTGTACATAACATAATTTCTATATAAACCATATATTCATTTAACGATGTTGTGGCATAAACGCCATGGGTATTAGGTCTAAATTTTGTTGGAATTCCCCACCATGCTTTGATTATATCTAGATAGGTTTGGTCGAATTTTGTACACTCCTTTCTTTAAAATTCTTCTATGAATTCAGCATTATAAATATATTTAGAAGAAGACAATATCTTGTACATTACTTGAATATGTTTTGGCCTGAACGAGCTGCCGACGACCTTTTGATGGTTCGTGATATTCCTGGTCTGCACATAGGTGTTCATCAGAGCCCAATTTAACATGTCATTGTATGGTATGAGCTTCGGTCGTGTATCTATTTTATGGAGCTCGGCCTCTGCTATATCTCTGAGTTTATTTTCATTCCTTTCGTTTCCAAAATCGTCTAGGCAATTCCTAACCTCATGCTCCAAGATTTGAAAAATTTGCATCCAGGACCAGACTGAATCTACAACATGTGGTGTGGTATCAGATATAACATTCGAATTTGGATTTGAACTTTCATCGGCGTCATCACTCTTTTTATGCGTTTTCCTGGGCGCCATGATACCTGTGATAAGAAGCGAATAGTTGTTACAAAAAAGAAGGCGTAAGCTTTCTCAAATACAACTTGCTAATTTGTTGAAAGTGAGAAAGAAATTTCAATTTGAAATCTTTATTCGCCTTCAACCTGTCTTAATTAGACTATGCTTATACGAGTGATAAATTCATTTGCCTTAATGAGGAGAGTACAACTAGAGATACACGTGTTACACTATAAGATATTTCATTAATATATAATAAATGTTGTCAAATATCGGCGATTCAAAACCAAGAGTTCGAATGAAATATCTCTAAAAAATCCTGAAAAGTGAAAATGCGAAAGACTAATTTATATCGTTAACCTTTGTTTTGATGTTAATTTAATCACACTTAAACACTTAATACTTTCGGGACTACATGCTTCGGGGTTTTTTTAATGAGATGCGTGATAATTCTCCAATTTCAAAAACGCGACTGATTAATCAATAGATTAAGTATGTTTTAAACCTTTAATCAATCACGATTAAATGGGATTTCGGGACTTATAGATCGGGATTTTGAGCTGTCGCTTGAGTCGAGATTCCCAAAAATTAAAAATTCGAAAAACTTAAATTATCGTTAAAACATTTTTTTTAATTATTCTTATTAACTTTGTTTAACTTTATTTAAAATTATTCTTCGTGACTTTGATATCGGGACTTTGGGGTTGTCATTAAAGATCAAACTGCATAGATAGCAGAACCTCGAAACCTGAAACTTAAGAAGCTTTGGACATTTGACTTTCTTTCAAGACCAAGGGCGGCTCCATAATATTTTCAGACATTCAGACCGTTGGATTGATCGAATGACCCTTTTTTCGACGGTGATTATCCAACTGCATTTTTGTTCTCTTTTTATTTAAATAAAAATGAAACTTCATTTTACTGTAAGATTATTTTTAGGAAAATATAAAGTTTGATTCAACATAAGCTCCTTCTAGGGATCTCATCTCCTTGCAGGACAAGAAGAACATGTAGAACGAGTGCCTTCTGTTAACACTCTGTAAATTCCTAGAGGTTGTAGGGAAAGAGGAAATCTACGAGAGGTAACTTTATCCAACCACTTTGAAACTGGAATCTATCCCTACCAGCTTCAGAGAGGGATCTCTCTGTATGATTTAGATGTGTTTTGAATTTAAGATATTAGGCTAGTTAAAAAAAAACAAGATTGAAAGGTTTGTTGTTTTTGTTAAGTTGGTTGAAAGGGCTTTACGCATCCATTGGGCTATGGGGTCTGTGTTATAGAGATAAAAATCTAACCAGAAAACAAAGCTTCTTTTCACAGGGCAAGACAATGCATTCGTTGGATTCTTTTAGCAGTAAAATGATGAGAAGCAAAAAGATGAGAATATCAATTAAAGTAAAGAAGCAATTAAGAATTTCTTTACTGTAACATCAGAAAATAAACATTAAGATCTTTCAAAGTCTGAAACAGGGTATACGAAGATAAATCCTACAACATGTGTTACTTTTAAATATTTAGATTTAGAAAACATTATGACAACTGAGCAAGAACACATTCAACATAGAAAAGAAAACATCACCAATGAATAACACGCAAGAATCTTGTGAAAATGCCTCTTTGTATTAATGGAAGATCTCTTGAAAAAGATTACAATCTTGTAGCTTGCAGGGCGTAAAGATCAACACTCAATACTTCAAAGTGTGAAGTATTTATAATCAACACTACAAACGATCCTGTCATTAAAGATCAGGACGTGGTAAATCTATTTTTAGCTAACTAACTTAACAAACTACAAAAATCTAGGAAATTGTTTGATGATGTGTCATAATTTCATGTTGTTTTCTCGGTGAACCGTTGGTGAGACCTCTGCACAACCTCTTCTGACTGGATAGCTGATGGGGCTTGGACAACTCGCGACTACTCAGTCAGATTGCAAATTTCTTCCCATCGAAGGTGACTGGGAATGCTGACTTTGAGCAATCTACGATATACTTCATCCATCTCCGTGTACTTGGAAAAAGTTGGCTTGGTGGTGAAGATGTATCGGATTTCATGTTGTATGCTGATGTCCAACTGTAAAGCATCCAAGAATGCCTTACCAGTGATACTGCCTTATATTCCTGAAAATTTTGAGATATCCTTAGCCACAACAGCTAGTCTCTTTTTGTAATCGGGGAGCGTCATCAATTTGTCATTTATCACTCTCACACCAAGAAGACCCTTCTTCTGTAGAGCCTCAATCTTTCTGAAAAACCTTTGCACTCCAAGGTCCATAGCCTGAACATTTTCTTCTAGTTGTAGCATCAGTCCTCTCTTGGTCAGGACTCTCTTGACCTCAAGGATGGTCTTTGTTCTATCTTCAATTCTCAAATCTTCCAGCTCTTCTCTGGTTTTAGAATTTAGGAATTCGATGGTTTTAGTAGCCTCTGTAGGCATCTCTCCCATTTCTGCTCTTATCTTCTCAATGGCTTGTTTGCTTATTTGTACCAATTCATTTTGCTCAAACATAATTTTCATCATTGGCCATATTTCATTTATGGACTTGGTGATGTTTGTCCAGACACTTTCTTTGACTTCGGCCAGAGTTTTGCCTGCCTCTGTTTGCTTCCGACGCTGTTGTAACTCTTGTTTGAGCTGGTCTGACACTTGTTTTTCCTTGGAGTAGCTGGTTTGGTAAGACGATTTGAGTTCCTGGAGGTTCTCAATCTCCGTTTTTAGCCTGCTAATCTCTGTTTCTTGCAGATTCATCTCCTCCATGGATTTAGTCAGTTCAACAGTCTTTTCCAGAGACATCAGTGGAGTTGCCGATGGAATTTCTGCTAGGGACATTGTGCTCACTCCTGAGAGTGGAACTGCACTCAATGGAATGACTTCCATGGGTTTTGACTGCTCTTTCTCTTTCACTAGTTTCTCCAGTTCAGCTTCCATCTCCTTCAATTGTCCATTCTGCTCCATGATCAGCTTAAGCATCTCATCTTTTTCTCCTTTTGTCTCCACTATTTCCTTTGCTTGTGAGTCTACTGTTGGTGGAAAATTCAATTGTTTTTTCAAAGATGCTATGTCGGCATTTTTCTTCTTGATCATCTCCTCGACTGCTTTCACATTCGAGGGATCATATCTGATCTTGAGGACCATCTCTTCCAATGTCTTAATCCTATTATCCTTGGCAAAGGATGATATTTTTTCCAACTTCAGCTGAGTCTGGACATTGTTTAGAGATACCTGTAGCTTGGATGCAGCGGTGGAAGCATTGGCCAATGTGGAAAACACCATTTCTCCAGTCTTCCTGTGCAAATCCATTTGATCAGCTGAATGCACATCTTTAGTCTGGAATTCGAAAGTTTCCCTTTTGTAATCAGTGATTACCTTTGGGTCTGGCACCTATGCTTGGAGAAATTCCATGTGTGTTCTACCCTTCTCAGTGTAGAATGTCGATAGAATTCTGTGTTGTGCAGTCGATGTTTGCTTCCAGAACTGAGCATATGTGTTGTTGGTCAGCGTCTGATTCTTTTTCTTGATCAAATCGTATTTCTCAAAGATACTCAGCTTTGGTCCTGCTTTGCCTGGCTGGTTGACTGGTGGAGTATCTATAGGATTCTTTGGAAATACTGAGGTTATGATCTGCTTGTTGCTTGCACTAAGGAGTGACCAATCCACCTCCATAATTGTAGTGGATGGAATTTCCTTTTCTCCAGCCATGTCAGGTGCTTGAGTGGTTTTCAGCCTCTTTGTGTGCAATTGGAACTCTTCAAATGATACTTCAGTGACAGAAGGCGAAGTGTCCTTCCTGGGCCTTTTCTACTTTGGAAACTGTGGTGTAGTCATCTGTGAAACAGTGACCGAAGGGTCATGTTGTTCTATTTCAACCAGAGTGCTCATCTCCCATTCTGTTTGGTTTGAAAACTTCTCTACCTCAGGCTCAGATATGTGAACATACGGGATATTCTTCTTTTTTATCCTCATCTTGGAAATTATCTTGCACGGATCATAGTGCCATGTGAAACTAACAAAAAACTTAATTTCCTTTAGCAGTCTGTCTGCATCCTCCCCGGCGCCTCGACTGTTGCAGATGAAAGACCCAATATTCTCTTTGATTATGAGTTGTTGCTTCTTCTTCGAAGACACTAAATGTATGTCGTCTAATTTTATCATCTTCCTTATGTATTCCAAGGAAAAAATTCTAACAGGTAAGTACCTGGGCAATTTATATGGGGCCAACTCACACCCATAAGCTCTGATCTCGGTATGATTTTGGTACAGGTACCAATCACCAGTCTTTGTAAGGTCCGAGAGATGTAGAATCCTCTGAATTTCTCATTAATTCTGGGTTTGGGTCTGTCGTTGAGCATACTCACCACTAGGTGGTAGAACTGCTCAATGAACTGCTTGAAACTGAATTATGTGGAGTTATGTCTGAGCGGAGAATTCCATGTTGTTACTGCATGTGGTTTACCATCTTCATCCATATTTTGCATAGAAAAAGAAAATTTGTCTGTTTGGAAGAAAACGAACAGGTATGCCAGTATTGAAGAATACCGGAACATGCCTTCTGTGGCGAAATTTATGAATTGTTCGTGAATGTTGTTCGCCAGGAACGTGCTGAAGTTGAACTGTGTAGTCGGTTTCTCATCAGTGGAGAAAATGGACAAAAATCCCAAAATGGATTCATTCACCCATTGATCTGAAAAATATCCAAGCAAGGCACAAAGTGACGTGATGACCTGGTTTCCTTTTATTGAGAACAGAGAGGAAGGATAAGGGGGGTTTGTAGTGGGGAGCTGAGCAGACTATGGGAGAAAAAGATAAAAAATCTGAGCTCTTTGGGGGAATGACAGCTTCTGGTAGAGTTCTGTGATGATTTCGAGGTTGAAGGGTGAGGCGGATTCGGCTCTAGATATCTACATCATCTGGTCAATGGTTTCTGGTGTGATGAGGAAAAGAATTTTCTGGGATGAGGACACAATGGCTCTTTGTTCGGGGATATAATGGGCTTGGCACTTGAGGGCGAATTCTGGGAATTGGTGAATCTGGGGGAAGAGATACAGGGGTAGGTTGGACTCCTAGAGCCCAATTTCGTTTCTCTGGTCAAGGAAAACTTCTTTGAGCCATGACTGTAAGTCCGCAAAGTCGAAATCACATCTGGTGTCTACAATTAAATAGTCTTTTTAGACCAGAGGAATCCTGTCAAGGTCGAAAAGAGGCGGGAGAAAAGGATTCTCCTCACCTTCTGTTCTCTTTGATTTTGGTGCCATCAATGTAACAACACCTACAAATAAAACAAAAGTTTAGCGGGGACGAATGTAGATGTGGGCGACTGACTGTAACGGAGAGGAAAATAGGGAAAATTCTCTGGTGCGACGACTAGGTAAATGGTGAGGGAATGACGGGTGAGGGTAGTTTTGAGCAAACGGATACCCGTTGGGCACGTGAGACAGGTAAGCAGGTTAACGGATAAGTTAGCCAATAATAAATGGCCAACGGGTCATTTAAAATGTGAGATGGCAGGTGACAGTGACTGAAGTATATGGCTGAGTGACATGGTCGGTATTGATTGGGGGGAAAGACCGTGGCGAAGGGACTTTCCATGGGTGAATGAGGGAGAAAGACTGACAGATTTATGGGATGTGACTCTTAAGAAAAAGGTGGATAATGACGTCCTGAGGTGACGAGGTATGTCAGATAGTAATAGGTGGTGAGATTCAGAACCAATGGATTCATGCCGTGTATAGATAGGGGGTCCGCCAGAGAAAAATTCCANTAGAAAGACTTGTCCACTGTAGATCTGGGCGTGAACATCTGAGACGTTCATACATGAGTTGTGCATAATTGTGAGCGCAAAGGCATATGCACCCATAAAATTTTAGGATGAGTGCATATTGTGGGTTTTTCCCGAGATTTTCCATGTTTCCATCACCAAGGGGTTAAACATCAAACCTTTTAAACCTCAAAGACATGGTTCAACATTGATCATCAAGCTGGTTTTATTGAAATAAAGCAAAATACCCTATGTTCTAACCTAACTACCTATGACAATTAGCCCAGATTAAACTATTGAACTAAGAAATTACTCTATCTTGGGGCTATCTGACCAAGATTAGGTAGTCTGGTCAGATTTATTCACTAACTAACCTATATCACTTGGCTAAGATTAAACAATTTAGCCAAGCTTATCCACTACTCCTATAAACATCAATTTAAAATAACTTGGCCATGCTTGAAAGGTATGGACCAAGTCATTGTTATTGCATGGGGCT
>SNQJ01S0092389.1:21630-32498 GCA_010110895.2 Picea sitchensis
CTTTTTCTTTTTTCAAATTATTTACAGAATGAAAAATCATTTGAAAAACAAAAACACTAAAGAGATAACATTTTTAGTCACCAGTTGATCCTATAAATTATAGGGTTATAACAGCGGTTCCACCTGGGGATGGTACTCTCCTTGTGAATTATCAAGAATCATGATTCTTGATGTTCTAACAAAATTTCTCAATAGTTGTCTCTGTTGCTTGATTGGTTTTATTTTGAAAATTCGAAGACAATGTTTAGTGGCTTAGGGCCTTCTCTCCGGGCTTCAACCATCTGATCAAAGTTATTCACTCAGAAAATTTCAAGCAAAATGAAAGTTATTTGTACAATGGAAAAGTGTGACTTCAGGTCCCTACTGAGGCGGTGAATAATGATTCAGCATTCTACCATTTACAGGTCCTCCTGGCAGATCTGTCTCATCATTGTTGTTGAGCAAGAAGGTGTTATTTCCTCTAAATGCTTGAATCATGTATGGTCCCTTCCATAGACTGTTGAATTTTCCATGATTTTCCTTGTCTTCATTTCGGGAATCCCATCTCAGCACCAAGTCAACTAGCTTGAAATCATCTTCTTTGGTTCTTTTGTCAAAGATCTTTTTAATGCTTTCTTGGACTACCTGAGTCTTGTTGTATACTTCTTCTATGGAATGTTGCAAATGGATCATCTGGTTTATCCTTCTTTGGGAGTCGTTCAGCTCGGCTTGCATGTCTTGCAGCAATTTCATGACAGGAACTCCTAAGGAAGTGGGGAAAACTACTTTAGTGCCATAGAACAGCTGATATGGTGACATACCAATTGACCTCTTGGTGGTCAGTCTGTTAGCCCATAGTACGAAAACAAGCTTGTTATGACATGATTTTTTTGTTTTCTTGCAAAGTCTTCTTGATAATGTTCACCAGGGTCTTATTTGATGACTCTGCCAGCCCATTTCCCTGGGGGTAATAAGCTGTGGAATGACCCAAACCAATATGGTACTGATTGCAAAATTCTATCAGCTTCTTAGATCATAAAGTCGTTGCATTGTCAGTTATAATCTTTCTAGGACATCCAAAACGAGACAAGATATTATTTTCAAGAAATTTAATAATGACAGAATCATTAGCTTGCCTACTTGGTACAACTTCGATCCATTTTGTGAAATAGTCGGTAGCAGTGAGAATCCACATGTGATGGCCCAAAGAGGGAGGATGTATTTCTCTAATAAAGTGTAATCCCCATTGCTGGAAAGGAGCTTCTACCGAGATCAGTTTCAGGGGAAAAGGAAGGAGCTTCTTTTTGCCCTCGAAAACCTAACACTTATGACATGAAGTCACTTACTGATGCACATCAGTGAACTGCGTAGGCCAATAAAACCCAGCTCTGAGAATTTTATTAGATGTGGTCTTCCAGCTTAGATGACCACCACAGTCTCCTGCATGAAAATCCTGCAATACTTTGTCAGCTTCATCTTTTAATAGACAATTCAACAAAATACCTCTAGGATCTTTCCAATATAAATTGCCTTCTAGAATGCAAAATTTTAATGCTTTCAATTTCAAAAACCTAGCTTTAGTTTTGGTCTGACCAGGGGAAGCTTGTAAGTTATGCAAAACAAATATTAGGTCTGCGTACCATGGGGAGTTTAGAAATACCTCTTTCACACTTGGAGACGCCTGCTCACCCTGTTCATCTATTGCAGCTAAGAAATTAATGTCAAGAGCATGGAAATTTGATTCAGCCATTAACTTTGCTAGACCTTGACCTTTAATCAGTTTAGTAGTCTTAACCTCTATGTCATACTCTAGAATGATAGCAATCCATTTTCCTCTTCAGCCGTCTAGATTGTCCTAGGTTAAAATGTCTTTTACTACCGCATTCAGAACATATGCAATGGTGTGGGAATGGAGAATATATACTCTAAAATATTTTATGGCTTTCACCAAGGAAACATCTTGTTTCTCCATTATTTTATAATTCAAAGCAGCATCTCTTAAAGATTTATTGAAAAAGGCTATGGGTTGTTCATACCCTTCATTTTTTTTCTGTAGTAATACTGTTGCAATGGTATGTTTAGAAGCGAAAGAAAAAAGATAAAAATCCTTGGTGAAATCAGGACTGATCAAGACCGGAGCCTGTGTGAGTGCATGTTTGACTTGTTCAAAAGACTACTTAGATTCAGTGTCCCATTTTATTTTTGTGTCCTTTTTTAACATGTTTGTTATTTTCCTGAGCAGCTCGGCCAGGTTGGGTATGAATCTTCTCAGAAAGTTTATTTTTCCAATGAAAGACTGTAATTCTTTGATATTTCTTGGGTGTTCTGATTTTTGAATGGCCTTGATTCTATTGGGGTCTATCTTAATTCCATCCTTAGATATTATGTTCCCTAGAAGTTTACCTTCCTCCAATCCGAAAAGACTCTTCTTAGGATTCAAAGAAATTCCGAATTTACTGCATTTCTCAAATACTCGTCTGAGATGTCTTAAGTGCTCATGATCGGATTGGGAAAACATAGTTACGTCGTCCAGATAAACGACAATAAATTTTCCAAGGACTTCCACAAAAGTGATATCCATCACTCTTTGGAAAGTGGCCCCAACGTTCATCAACCCGAAAGGCATTTTCACGTACATGAAGGTGCCCCAAGGTGTTGTGAAAGTTGTTTTCTCTTGGTGATCTGGGTGAACGAGGACCTGGTTATAGCCTGAGAACCCATGCAGTAAGGAGATTCGGTTGGATCCAACTACCCTTTGTAATATGTAGTCCATTTTTGGCAATGGGTAGTTGTCCTTTAAAGAAACTTTGTTCAGGTTTTGGAAATCAATGCAAAGCCTTATTTCCCCAGACTTCTTTCAGGTTGGGACCATATTTGAAACCCATTTGGAAAATCATAATGGAACTATGATTTTAACATCGTACATCTTCTTGATTTCTTTTTCTATCAGGGGAAGTAACTTGGGATTGATTCTCCTAAGTTTCTGCCTGAAAGGTTTTTGATCTTCTTTTATTGGGATTCTATGTTGTATGATGCTTGTGTCATAAGATTTCAAGTCCTCGTAACCCCAGGAAAATACGTCTGAATATTACTTGAAAAGTTCAATGTATTTGAGTTTCTGCTCAGGGGGTAAGGATTTAGAAATTTTTACTATTTTGGGCTTCTCTTCTGTTCCTATGTTAACGTCTTCAACCTCTTTACCACTAGATTCAATTTTTTGTTTTTTAGCTACATCATTAAAATCAAAAAGGTCTTCTAAAGGAACTAAGCCCCTAGGTAAAACATTACTCTTTAAATGTAAAACATCAGATTCTATCTCATCTTCACCTAACTCTCATGAATTCATCTTATGTACACTATCATTTCCGAAATCAGATCTATTTACATTTTCATCCTCATTTTCTAAGTCTATGTTTGTACATTCGAAATCATTTTTACATTGCAGAAACTCTTCGATTTGGTCATCGTTCCCAAATACCTGCCAGTATCTGATGTTGTCGGGGATAGTTGGTCTACACTTCACCTCCATCGTGTATGGACGAGTGGAATGAAAAGGTATCTTGCACGAAACTGCCGACGTAACTAACCCATCCGCTAAAATATTCTGTACCCTGGGCATAACCTTTAAATCAACTTCAATGAAACATTTAAGGGTGTCCAAAACAACATTCCTGTAAGCTCTAAGATGAGTATGTTTTGCTGCATACTCACCTTTGATTTGCTTGATAATTAACTTAGAATCGCCTCTTACCATAATTTGTTTGGCACCAACTTTCTTTAGAAGTTTCAGACCGAGCATCAAAGCTTCATACTCAGAAATATGGTTACTGCATTGAAAATTTAATTTGTAAGAATGGTTTTCCAAATACCTGGATCTATGATTGTGCAACCAAACTCCTGCTCCAGCTCCTTCTTTGCTTACAGCTCCATCGAAGTCCATGCTCCAGAATTCTGCTGGCAATTCTTCACTTATCACATTTTTCTTTATGTCTGCCTCGGTGATCTCTTGGCCTTCATTCAGACCAGACATATATTCTTCCAGCTGAGTGATTTGTTCTCATGTATCGCCATCATTCTATAGGATAAAGGAATCTAGGTCAGAATGTGCAGAGTACAGGGGATAGTTATGTGGCTTTTCTTGGCTGTTGACCATATATTTCATCAGCGTCTCCCTGTACAGTCTTCTCTGTTGCCCGAATATCAGGATGGTGGCATACGACATATCCAACTGCAAAGTGCCTTTCAACTTGGCCCCCCAAGACCTGGACAGCAACATACCATATTACGAGGGAATGTCTGCGACCACAACATCCATAACCATGTTTTTTGCTGGAATCTGAACTAGAGTGATACATAAGTCTTTGATCAAACTGATACATCTAACTTTGTTGGAGTCAAAAGAGTGTAAGTCCTTGTAAGGTCTGGTGACCTCGAGTCCCAGCTTTTCCATCACTTCTTTAGGCATCAGGTTATGGGAAGCACCCAAATCTAACATAGCATTATGCATAATTAGGTCGTGTATATTAAGACTGATGTAAAAAGGAGCAACAACGCCATTGTCAGTTTGACCATCAACTTCAAGGTCGAACAGGAGTTCGGGTTGATCATCTGTAATATTTATAGTATCTGAATGATTTGTTGATCCAACGGTTAAGGTCTTTGTGCCTATATCAAGTTCAATTCTCAGCGCTTTAATCACCTGTGAATGGTAAACGTCATTACTCATCAACTCAGAAAGGGGGATGGGAATTTTCACTTTGTCTAATTCCCCTTCGAGGCTGAAATGTGTGGGTGTTTTTCTTTGGCTCAACACCTCTGATTTGTCAACCACAGTCTTCTAGACAGAAGTATTTGGTGGGTTAATTGATGAAACCTCAGCCTGTGATGATCTTTTTAGAATAGTAAGGTTTCTTTTTGGAACTTCAGCATTACCTTTCTCAGGGCTCTTCTCGGTAGAAGGCTCGGGGGATTTCTTGGTTTCGACTACCTTCTTCGTTTCGGTCACCTTTTTGGGGGAAATTTCATCTGTCTTTTTACTTCGCAGATTGTATTGTCAGTGTACCTCCAAAATAGCATTTTCAAATGCTTGATGTTCGGTATCTTCATCTTCTTCACTTACCTTTGTTTGAGAAAGAATAAAAAGTTATTGCTCTTCCTAGGTGAGGAAAATAGCTTCATTATCGTGAATGCCCATGAGGTTTATGTGAGTATCCTCCAGTTCTTCAATTACTTCTTCTCCTTCATCGGAATAATTTTTCTGTAGGGACGGTTTGATCTATTGATCAGGACCCCTCTGTTCTCTTTGATCTCTGGGATCTCTCTGCCTGATTTGAAGAGGATTCCTTCTGAACTTAGGATTCTGAATTTGAGGAACTGGTTGGTTTTCTCTAGGAGGGTTTCTTTCAAATACAGTGAGTCTCTCCATCATCCTTTCCATTTCCCTAGCTAAGGAATCCAATTTGGCATCAGACGAAGATGTGGAAGGTTCTTCTTTAATCGTGACTCTCCTCTCCATCCTCTGTCATGCCCTTTTAGCCAACAGGTTAACCTCCACGCTTATTGTGCTTTTCTGCATGTCTTCCGGGGTGGTGGAATTTCTTTCCCTTAATTGATATGACATATCATCATCGAAACTGTCAGGGAATTCTATCAATGCTAAACCTTGTGGGGGTTTAATATTGGTTGTAATTGCTTTGTACAGATTATTAAAGCGAATGCAGTAATATTGAACGGTCTCACCTTGATTCCTTCTGATGTTTTCGTATTCTGACAAGATTTGGAGAGGATTTTTCTTTACCTCCCATCTATCTAGAAAACTTCTTTGAAACGATGTAAGGTCGAGCACTAAGGCAACACGTAAACCCTTGTACCATTTCTTAATGTCATGAGTTAAACTCTGCGCAAACAATCTCATTTGAACGTCAACCTCATCTACTTCCTGTAGATCAAAATAGTCATTCATTTTAGCAACGTGTTGTTGTGCGCTCAAGGGCCCTGTTCCATCGAACTGTGGAAGTCTCATTTGATAATCCTACGGCATAGCATGAAGAGGTGAGGCCAACACCAAGGGAGCATATTTGGCTGCCATGATAGGTGGAGGAGGTGGGATGGCAACTTGGATGACAGGTGTGGTAGTGACAGAAGACGACGAGGAGGAGGGGCTTGCTGGCACAGAGTGAGTGGTTCGAGGGATCGTAGAGTGAGATAGTATTTCAGGGGTCCAGGGTTGCAAGGTTTTTGGATCTAAAACGATTTCAGTCACAAAGCTGTCAGATTTTGTTCTAAACAGGCTTTGTTCAAAAATGGTGTCAAAGTTAAGATCTTGAATGGTAACAAGTTCCTATGGAAGAGAAGGGGACCTCTGAAGAAAACTATGACTTCCTGAACCTTCTACAATGGTCTTCTTCTTAAGCAACTGTTCTGGATTATCAGTTGCTATTGTAGGTTCTGGGTCTAGGTGAGATCAAGTATAAACTCTTTTGGGAGCCAAATTTCTTTTTGGTTTTTATATATATATTTTTTTAGTTTTATGAGTCCGAAAATTAATATTTACAAGATTTAACAACCTCTAAACATTATTGCTTTTTCAGATTTATGATTTGTTTAGAAACAGAGCTTTCTTTTAAGAAAGGAAAATGTGGGGTTGAAAAATTCATCCCTAGTATGATTGCCACTATGTTAACGCTCTGTAAATTCCTAGAGGTTGTTGGGAAAGAGGAAATCTACAAGAGGCAACTTTATCCAACCACTTCGAAACTAGAATCTAGCCCTACCAGCTTCAGAGAGGGATTTCTCTGTATGATTTAGATGTGTTTTGAATTTAAGATATTCGGCTAGTTAAACAAAACAAGATTGAAAGGTTTGTTGTTTTTGTTAAGTTGGCTGAAAGGGATTTACGCATCCATTGGGCTATGGGGTCTGTGTTATAGAGATAAAAATCTAACCAGAAAACAAAGCTTCTTTTCACAGGGCAGGATAATGCATTCGTTGGATTATTTTAGCAGTAAAATGATGAGAAGCAGAAAGACGAGAATATCAATTAAAGTAAAGAAGCATTTAAGAATTTATTTACTGTAACATCATAAGATAAACATTAAGATATTTCAAAGTCTGAAACACGGAATACAAAGATAAATCCTGCAACATGCATTACTTTTAAATATTTAGATTTAGAAAACACTATGACAACTGAGCAAGAACACATTCAACATAGAAAAGAAAACATCACCAATGAATAACACGCGAGAATCCTGTGAAAACGCCTCTTTGTATTAATGGAAGATCTCTTGAAAAAGATTACAATCTTGTACCTTGCATGGCGTAAAGATTAACACTCAATTCTTCAAAGTGTGAAGTATTTATAATCAACATTACAAACAATCCTGTCATTAAAGATCAGGACGTGGTAAATCTATTTTTAGCTAACTAAATTAACAAACTACAAAAATCTAGGAAACTGTTTGATGATGTGTCATAATTTCATGTTGTTTTATGGGTGAACCGTTGGTGAGACCTCTGCATGACCTCTTCTGACTGGATAAATGATGGGGCTTGGACATCTCATCGACTACTCGATAATATTGCAAAGTTATTCCCATCGAAGGTGACTGGGAATGCTGACTTTGAGCAATCTACGATATACTTCATCCATCTCCGTGTACTTGGAAAGAGTTGGCTTGGTGGTGAAGATGTACCAGATTTCATGTTGTATGATGATGTCCAACTGTAAAGCATCCAGGAATGCCTTACCAGTGATATTGCCTTGTATTCTTGAAAATTTTGAGCTATCCTTAACCACAACAGCTAGTCTCTTTTTGTAATCAGGGAGCGTCATCAATTTGTCATTTATCACTCTCACACCAGGAAGACCCTTCTTCTGTAGAGCCTCGATCTTGCTGAAAAACCTTTGCACTCCAAGGTCCATAACTTGAACCTTTCTTCTAGCTGTAGCATCAATCCTCTCTTGGTCAGGACTCTCTTAACCTCAAGGATGGTCTATGTTCTATCTTCAATTCTCAAATCTTCCATCTCCTCTCTGGTTTTAGAATTCAGGAATTTGATGATTTTTGTAGCCTCTGTGGGCATCTCTCCCAGTTCTTCTCTTATCTTCTCGATGGTTTGTTTTCTTCTTTGTACCAATTCATTTTTCTCAAACATAATTTGCATCATTGGCCATATTTCATTTATGGACTTAGTGATGTCTATCCACACACTTTCTTTGACTTCAGTCAGAGTTTTGCCTGCCATTGTTTGCTTCCGAAGCTGTTGTAACTCTTGTTTGAGCTGGTCTGACACTTCTTTTTCATTGGAGTAGTTGGTTTGGTAAGACGATTTGAGTTCCTGGAGGTTCTCAGTCTCCTTTTTTAGCCTTCTAGTCTCTGTTTCTTGCAAATTCATCTCCTCCATGGATTTAGACAGTTCAACAGTCTTTTCCAGAGACGTTAGTGGAGTTGCCGATGGAATTTCTGCTAGGGACACTGTGCTCACTTCTGAGAGTGGAACTGCACTCAATGGAATGACTTCCATGGGTTTTGACTGCTCTTTCTCTTTCACTAGTTTCCCCAGTTCAGCTTCCATTTCCTTCAATTGTGCATTCTGCTCCATGATCAGCTTAAGCATCTCATCTTTTTCTCCTTTTGTCTTTGATATTTCCTTTGCCTATGAGTCTATTGTTGGTGGTAGCTTCAATTGTTTCCTCAGAGATGCTATGTCAGCATTTTTATTCTTGATCATCTCCTCGACTGCTTTCACATTCAAGGGATCATATCCGATCTTGAGGACCATCTCTTCCAAAGTCTTAATCATGTTATCCTTGGCAAAGGATGATATTTTTTCCAAATTCAGCTGAGTCTGGACATTTTTCAGAGGTACCTGTAGCTTGGATGCAGCAGTGGAAGCATTGGCCAATGTGGAAAACACCATTTCTCCAGTCTGCCTGTGCAGATCCATTTGATCAGTTGGATGCACATCTTTAGTCTGGAATTCGAAAGTTTCCCTTTTGTAATCAATGATCACCTTTGGGTCTGGCACCTGTGCTTGGAGAAATTCCATGTGCATTCTACCCTTCTTAGTGTTGAATGTCGATAGCAGTCTGTGTTGTGCAGTTGATGTTTTCTTCCAGAACTGAGCATATGTGTTGTTGGTCAGCGTCTGATTCTTTTTCTTAATCAAATCATATTTATCAAAGATACTCAGCTTCGGTCCTACTTTGCCTGGATGGTTGACTGGTGGAGTATCTGTAGGCTTCTTTGGAAATACTGAGGTTATGATCTGCTTGTTGCTTGTACTAAGGAGTGATCAATCCACCTCCATAATTGTAGTGGATGGAATTTCCTTTTCGCCAGCTGTGTCAGGTGCCTGAGTGGTTTTCGGCCTCTTTGTGTGCAATTGGAACTCTTCAGATGATACTTCAGTGACAGAAGGTGAAGTGTCCTTCCTGGGCCTTTTCTCCTTTGGAACATGTGGAGTAGTCGTCTATGAAACAGTGACCGAAGGGTCCTGTTGTTCTGTTTCAACTAGAGTGCTCGGCTCCCATTCTGTCTGGTTTGCAAACTTCTCTACCTCAGGCCTAGATATGTGAACATACGGGATATTCTTATTTTTTATCCTCATATCAGAAATTATCCCACATGGATCATAGTGCCACATCAAACTAACAAAAAACTTCATTTCCTTTAGCAGTCTGTCTACTTCCTCCCCGGTGCCTCGACTATTACAGATGAAAGACCCAATATTCCCTTTGATTATGAGTTGTTGCTTCTTCTTCGAAGACACAAAATGTATGTCATCTGAGTTTATCATCTACCTTATGTATTCCAGGGCAAAAATTCTAACAGGTAAGTACCTGGGCAATTTATATGGGGCCAACTCCCACCCATAGACTCTGATCTCAGTATGATTTTGGTACAGGTACCAATCACCAGTCTTTGTAAGGTCCGAGAGATGTAGAATCCTCTGAATTTCCTCATTAATTCTGGGTCCAGGTCTGTCGCTGAGAATACTCACCACTGGGTGGTATAACTTCTCGATGAACTACTTGAAACTGAATTTTGTGGAGTTATGTATGAGCAGAGAAGTCCATGTTGTTACTGCCTGTGGTCTACCATCTTTGTCCATCTTTTGCATAGAAAAATAAAATTTGTCCCCTTGGAAGAAAACGAACAGGTATGCCAGTATTGAAGAATACCGGAACATGCCTTATGTGGAAAAATTTATGAATTGTTCGTGAATGTTGTCCGCCGGGAACGTGCGATTAAATCTGGTGTCTGTGATTAAATGGTCTTTGTCGGCTAGAGGAATCCTGTCGAGGTCGACAAGAGGCAGGAGAAAAGGATTCTCCTCACCTTCTGTTCTCTTTGATTTTGGTGCCATCACTGTAACAACACCTGCAAATAAAACAAAAGGTTAGCAGGGAGGACTGTAGATGTGGGCGACTGAATGTAACAGAGAGGAAAATGGGGAAAATTCTTTGGTGTGATGACTGGGTAAATGGTGAGGGAATGACGGGTGAGGGTAGTTTTGAGCAAACGGATACCCGTTGGGCACGTGAGACAGGTCAGCAGGTTAACGGATAAGTTAGCCAGTAATAAATGTCCAACAGATCATTTAAAACGTGAGATGGTAGGTGATAGTGGTTGAAGTATATGGCTGAGTGGCATGGTGGGTATTGATTGGGGGAAAATACCATGGCGAAGGGACTTTCCATGGGTGAACGAGGGAGAAAGACTGACAGAGTTATGGGATGTGACTCTTAAGACAAAGGTGGATAATGATGTCCTGAGGTGACAGGGTATGTCAGACAGTAATAGGCGGTGGGATTCGGAAACAATGGATTCATGTCATGTATAAATAGGGGGGGCGCCAGAGAAAAATTCCATTCCAGAGCCCCC
>SNQJ01S0092389.1:32508-45777 GCA_010110895.2 Picea sitchensis
TAATTCAATAGTTAGATCTAGGGAAAGCGGTATATTCTGTCACAGTTTGTTCCAGATCCAGGTGGATCTGGGGAGATTGGTCTGTGTCCGCACTCACGAATTTATCCTTGAACAGTCGCCCTTTCCAATGTCTAGAATTTTTTTATCTAACAAATCGAAAGTATCTTCACATTATTCCTTTATCTCTTTGGCCATTTTCTTACTTTCAGATATATTGGCCTCCCATACCTTCAACATGATATCACCCCTGATTTGTTTAGCAATAGTTAATTTAGGAGTTACCGGTACCTCTTCTTTAGCCGAGAATATGATTGCCTTTTGGAAAGCGGCTCGGATTGTTGTAGCCTCTTTTTCTTTGAAAGCAATGTTCTCCAATGATTTACTTACATCCTGAAAATAGTTTTGAATGATCTCTACTTTGGAAAACAGGCTTTGTTGTTCTGCCTCTAGCTTCTTGTGCACTTCCAGTGCCTGAGCTTGAAATACTGTTAAATATACCGCCTGGCTTTCAATAGAACTCACTTTATCTTGCAACTGCTTTACTAATTCCTCTTGTTGAATGACCTGTCCTTGAATGGCTTGCATCTTCTTATACATCTCATCTAAACTAGACTTGAGCAGTTGAATCTCTTATTTGTCGACAACTCTGGCCTGTTCCAGTCCTTTATTTATTTCATCTCTAATATTTTTCTCTGTATTCTTTATTTGACTTTGCAACTGGGCTATCATTTGTATTTTCTGTTGTAGCCTTGATTTCAGATTATTGACTGAGAATAAGTTGGTTGTAGCAAAATCCCCCAAAGAGCCTGCTACCTCTGTAGAAAGTCTTCCTCTTCTAGATTTTGTCCATCCACAAGTATCTGGTGCTTTTTGACCATTGTACCTTCTTTCAGGTGCATTTCTTGTTTCACTACAACCTTCCTTTTCTTACTAAAAAAGAAGTCAAAGGAAGGTATTTCTTCAATAGATATTGGGTCAAGATCACGTACATATATAGCTCCGAGATGGGGAGTCCCAAAACTTGATTGTAAAGGATTAAGGGCTATAATCGGACTACCTAACTCTGTGAATTGTGTTCCTTCTATTGTTTTGGGAGTATCAGCAGGAATAGTTGACGATAAAGGAGGAATCATTTGATCCAACTTTAAAGGTGTCTTGGATTTAAACCCTGTTTTAGACTCTGGATGTTCTATCTATGAAGTTTTTTATCTATGTGAAGACACTTCTGGATTCTTTGGGTTCTCCTCTATAGTCCCTTTATCTTAGGATTTTGATTCAAAACCTGGAGGTATTATTTCTTCTTCTGAAGGAGGGTTTATCAATTCCCCCTATAGTATCTTTGGCAACCCACTTTGTCTGTGCTTCTGGAAAGCAAGAAAGTTGGTATGCAAGTCAGGGGGTAACGCCTAGACTCTTTCTAATATCTCCTCATATGCTCTGGATCCTTTGAATATGCCATCATAGGGGGAGTCTTCATGCTCATACATTTTCATGTTGCAATGAGCTAGATGATTTTCCACAATTTGATATGGGTCATGATTTCTGAGTTCAAGATCTACCAGCTTAATGTCTTCTAATGTTGTGGCTTCCACTTTGGAATGGCCAAAATTAAGCAATGAAAACCTCCCAATCTGTATAGGAAAAACTAGCCAGAATTTCTTTTGAGTTGCTTCTAGCTATGTACCAATGCCTCTTGTTATTATCCGGTATGTCACTTCTCTACACACCAATCTGTCACGGAGAAATTTAGGAAGAGAATGAGGGGGAATTGAACATCTGAAGACTCTGACATAAAAGAAATTCTCTTCGATAAACCAATCTTCAACTATCTTGAGGTTTCCCATGATTTGCTCTAAAATCCGAGGGGGTGGGTTTCCATACAATATTTGGTGCACATGTATCACTACATAGTGATAGATTTCGTAAAAGAAATCTTTTGCTTTCTCTTCCCATAGTTGAGAGTGATAGAAATGGATGGGTTCTACACAGGTTGGATTCCAATTCATCAATGGGAAAGGGGTCATATAATAGATAGCATCCATGACACACGTTGCCATATAAAAAGAATTCGTTTGGCCATTTGACTTTTCCATTTGGTACTCTACAATCTCCTTGTTTAGGTTATCTGATAAAATCTTACCCCAGTTGAAAGTGTATCCCTCGGCTACCTCGTGTATAATTGGCACCCATTCCATGGGGAAATGGGTAGGGATTTTCCTCCCAAATAGAGTACATAACATCATTTTTATATAAACCATATATTCATTTAACGATGTTGTGGCATAACGCCATGGGTATCATCTCTAAATTTTGTTGGAATTCCCCACCATGCTTTGATTATATCTGGATAGGTTTGGTCAAATTTTGTACACTCCTTTCTTTGAAAGTTTTCTATGAATTTAGCATTATAAATATATTTAGAAGCAGAGGATAGCTTGTACATTACTTGAATATGTTCTGGCCCGAACGAACCGACGACGACCTTTTGATGGTTCGTGATACTCCTGGTCTGCACATCGGTGTTCATCATAGCCCAGTTTATCATGTCATTGTATGGCATGAGCTTTAGTCATGTAGCTATTTTATGGAGCTCGGCCTCTGCTATATCTCTGAGTTTATTTTCATTCCTTTCGTTTCCAAAATCATCTGGGCAATTCCTAACCTCATGCTCCAATATTTCAAAAATCTGCATCCAGGACCAGACCGAATCTACAACATGTGGTGTGGTATCATATATAACATCCGAATTCGTATTTGAGCTTTCACCGGCGTCATCACTCTTTTTTTGTGTTTTCCTGGGTGCCATGATACTTGTGATAAGAAGAGAATAGTTGTTACAAAAAAGAAGGCGTAAGATTTCTCAAATACAACTTTCTAATTTGTTGAAAGTGAGAAAGAAATTTGAATTAGAAATATGTATTTGCCTTCAGTTTGTCTTAATTAGACTGTCTTCTATGAGCGATAAATTCATTTCCCTTAATGAGGAGAGTACAACTAAAGATACATGTGTTACACTATAAGATATTTCATTAATCTATAATAAATGTTGCCAAATATCGGCGATTCAAAACTGGGGGTTTGAATGAAATACATTTGAAAAATCCCGAAAAGTGAAAATGTGAAAGACTAATTTATATCGTTAACCTTTGTTTCCATGTTAAGTTAATCACACTTGAACACTTAATACTTTCAGGACTCCGTGCTTCAAGGTTTTTTGGATGAGATGAGTGATAATTCTCCGATTTCAAAAACGCAACTGATTAATGAATATATTAAGTGTGTTTTAAACCTTTAATTAATCGCGATTAAATGGGATTTCAAGACTTACAGATCAGGATTTTGATCTATTGCTTGAGTTGAGATTCCCGAAAAGTAAAAATGCGAAAATCTTAAATTACCGTTAAAACATTTTTTTTAATTATTCTTATTAACTTGGTTTAAATTTATTTAAAATTGTTCTTCGTGACTTCAGTATCGAGACTTTGGGGTTGTCGTTAAATATCAAACTGCATAGATCGCAGAACCTCGAAACCCGAAACTTAATAAGCTTTTAACATTTGACTTTCTTTTAAGACGAAGGGCAGCTCCTTAAACTGTTCAGACATTTAGACCGTTGGATTGATCAGATGACCCTTTTTTTGACAGTGATTATCCAAGTGCATTTTTGTTCTCTTTTTATTTAAATAAAAATGAAACCTTATTTTAATATAAGATTATTTTTAGGAAAATATAAAGTTTGCTTCAACATAGGCTCCATCTAGGGATCTCGTCTCCTTGCGGGATGACACGAAAATGTAGACCGAGTGCCTTCATTGGATGAATGGAGTCATTATCGCAATGCTGTGAAACACACTCTAGAGAAAAACAAAAAGGACTTTAAGATTTCATCCTTGACTTTGAAAACTCTTCAGGACTAAAAGCATTTGTTGATATCGATTTAGGCTTGTAATAGACTTCCTTTCCTAAAACTGACCTCAAATTTGTATAAGGTAATCAAAACAACCTTAATTGTTCTACCAGCTTTTATTTGATTTTATTCGCATCAAGGTAAAGCAATTCCAATGTTTCAAGTTAGGGAATCCCATAATCTTAGAATGTAGATCCAGCCAGAAAGAGGAATAGCTACCAGAGCATCTTGTAATTCATGTATAACATCCTATCATATATGTGGACATTGCTTCACTTCCAGTGAGCCTGTTCAGTACCCCGGTGAAGTTATCAGATTTCCCACATTGAATTTCCTTTCACCACTTCCATTGATATTTTAGCATTTAAATGCTGAGATGAGGGCAATCATGTAATGAATTTCCTTTCTTCATCTCTTTGGACTAGATGGGGGAAATCGTTTAAATGAATTTCCTTTCACCATCTGTCTTGTTTCTGAATTTGAAGTGGGGGAAATCAACCGGTATACAGTATACCCGAGAAAATATATGTTTAAGATTTACAATAGAGGTCTGTCAACTCACTTTAATTACTCTGGACTAATCCTCTCCTGACCTTCAAACATCTTGGCTTCAGGGAAAATATCAAGGGTGATTCTTAATATATTTTCCAGGGACTTTCCTTCAGTGAAATCAATCATTTTAATCTTGTTAAAATGACTAAGAGAGTTAGGATTAATGTAGACATACTTCCGGTCCAGCTAAAGTTAGAGGAACTATTCAATTTTACCTATTCTCGTTTCGAAGGTTAGCTTGTGAGTTTCCAAAGTTAAGGTGAGACCTTTCTTCTCTTAAGAAGTTTATGGGAAGATATCAAGGATCAAGTGAAGAGATGGCTTGATCACAGTCAAGGGGAAAGCAAGGGGCTTCAGATATTTTGTTGTAGATACAATTGCTCTTAACAAGTTTCTTACTCAACTCTTGGAACTTTTCATTTAATTCTTTTTATTGCTTGTTTTTCATATATATATATATATGGTGAACATGAGATTACTGTCTTACTCGTTTACATCTCCTGGAATATTTTTACCTGAGTTTTTAAGACAAAAATTCATACCTCGGTAGTTTTTATAGTTATAGCCAAATAGATTGTCATTGCATTACCTTTTTCGGGAGACATTTAATGTGAGTATCCATTCATGTCACCTTTTCGATGTTTCTAATCGTTTGGCTTGTCAGCAGGTCTCCTGAAATAAGATAATCATGATAGCTATCAGGAACTCTAGTAGATTGGAAATCTTCTTATTGCAACTTCTACCTATTTTGTATATAATTTTTTTATTTTTTTATTTTTTAACCGACCTTTTATATTTACAGTAAAAAATAAAGACTTA
Organism: Picea sitchensis; assembly: GCA_010110895.2. NCBI lineage: Eukaryota > Viridiplantae > Streptophyta > Pinopsida > Pinales > Pinaceae > Picea > Picea sitchensis. Next base: position 37,787 of record SNQJ01S0092389.1, read on the forward strand.
CTGAAAGAAATATAATTATAAACAAAACATGAAAACAAACCGGTATGTACAATGAGAGTTCAAAAACGTATTATTTCATGAAATGCTTAAGGTATTGCCCATTGACAGGGGCAGTAAGAATCTTTCTGTCGAGGTTTTCTAATAGAAAGGAATTCTTTCCCTCAGAGGCTGTAATTTATTATGGGCCGCACCAGATCTGATCAAATTTACCATGTTTACCAGCATATTCCTTCCCGGCTTTCCATTTTAGGACCAAATCACGAGGGAGGAATTCTCTGTCTTTAGCCTTTTGGTCAAATAAGGCTTTCATATTATCTTGATATCTCTATAGCTTTTTGTCTACTTCGGCCCTATTTTATTGAACTTCAATAAGCTGGTTTATCCTCCTCATAATGTCATTTGGTGTTTCTTTTGAGTCTTGTCAGAGTTTCATTACCGGCCGTGCTAGATTTATTGGTAAAATGGAGTCGGTACCATATACCATCTGAAATGGAGACATTCCGATTGACCGTTTTGTGCCTATCATGTTATCCCACAAAGCATACTTTAAATACACATGCCATGCTTTCTTATATTCGGTCAGTACTTTCTTAATTATAGTGATCAGGCTTTTGTTAGATGACTCAGCTAACCTATTTCCCTATGGATAATAGGTCATGGAGTGTCCTAGCACAATATTATATTTTTGGCAAAAGCTTGTCATGGCCATGGACTTGAAGGCCTAAGCATTATCGGTCACTATTTTTGGAGGGCAGCCAAATCTTGATAGGATATTCTCCTCCAGAAAGTTAATCACTATTGTGTCAGTTGTGTTTCGCGTAGGAATAGATTCCACCCATTTAGTGAAATAGTATGTTGCAGTCAGAATCCATTTGTGCTGAGCACTCATGTGTAGATGAATTTATCCAATAAAATCAAGACCCCATTGCTAAAATGGAGCTTCAATTTTAACTATCACTAAAGGTAATGTCGGGACTTTCTGCTTGCCTGTAAACAACTGACAAGGATTACAAGTTTGGACTTTATTGTTTACATCAGTGAATAATTTGGGCCAGTAATACCCGACTCTTAGGATTTTATAAGTTGTTTCTTGCAAAGCATGGTGTCCTCCACACACCCCCTCATGGAATTCATCTATAACCTTTTTTGTTTCGGTTTCTACTAAGCATCTCAATAGGAAACCCAGGGGGTCCTTCCAATACAATTTACCATCTATAATACAATATTTTACAGCATGTAACTTCAATGTCCTAGCTTTAGATGGGGTTAGTTCACTGGGACAATAATACTTCAGGTTTTCTGATACTTCTGGTTTTCTGGTACTTGTGGTTTTTTGGTACTTCTGGTTCTCTATACTTCTGGTTTTTTGGTACTTCTGGTTCTCTGGTACTTTTGGTACTTTGTGAAAACTGGGGTTTCACTTTCCGAGAGATATAGCCACTGAAACGGTGTGTTGAATATGCCAAAGTGTTCCTTGAGGTAGAGCGCACTTTTCTAGATGGTTTTGGGGTTGAAATTCTTATTCAATAAAAAGCCCTAATTTTCTTGTACGAAAATAATGACGTTTTTCTTTTTTCCTGTGAAATATTCTCTCTTCAGCTTAGCTCTGATACCATGTTAAATTTTAAGCTATTATTAGGTTACCTTTCAATTTACTAGATAACAATAGCATAGATAGGATCACTGAGAGAAACAGAATCACAAGATACACACCATTTATCCTGGGAAACCGTCATGGGGAAGAAAACCCAGCAAAACTTCCTTAATATAGATAGCTAATACAATGCCAAGACAATGAACCAAACAACATAGAAATTCCTCTCCCAAGGATGCGCTTCTCTCTCTCTTCCTTCTTCTGGTAACCAATAACTGTAGCTTCCTTCAATACTTGCGCACTAGATGAGTGAGCTGAGTGTGTGTACAAATGAGGCACTGGCCTCTCTTATTTATACAATCTGGTAGGGGTTGAACTGGGGTGTCTTTTCACTGGCTGGTTCGACTTCTCATTATGGGTGGTTATAACCACTTTAATATGTTCTGGTTGGTTCGAATTCTCATTCTTGGTGGTTATACCCACTTTAATATATTTTGGGGCTGACTTTTCATTTAGCCTATTTCAATTAGGGTTTGACTAGTCCGCAACAGGGGATTTGGTCATTTACAATACCCGACATGATCAATCCACAAAGGGGATTGATCTAATCAATAATAAATATATTTTATCTTTTACTTTATCCACAAAAGGGGATTGATCTAATCAATAGTAAATATATTTTATCTTTTACTTTATCCACAAAAGGGGATAATAATATTCTTTGCAGTTATACAATATTTTAACACTAGCTTTGAATTCGCCCCCAGCGACGCTCCGAGTTACTTCCTGTACTTTCTCTCGCCACACATTACGGTTTTACACTAAATATTGTTGCCCACCTATCCTTATCCTCTCAATTTCAGTCACTGAGTCATTTTTCCTCACCTTCTCCTCAGATCAACTCCATAGCCCAAGTCTTACTCTCTTGCGCCAATATAACCAGAAACCATTATATCAGAGGTGTTAAATCTAGCCATTATTCTCAAATCCATATCCTACGAGGAGAACGCGCCCTGTCCCAGAGAGCCCTCTCCAGATCCGAAAGGCTAGTTTTGGGTCTCAAAGTTGGTTGAAAAAGTTACCTTCATCATTTGTCTGTTAGTCGAACATATTTATGGAGTGCTAACACACGGAATCACAATGGACCCCCTCAAGGTCCAAGCTATCACAGAAATTCCACCACCTAGGAATTTAAGCCAACTGCAGAGCCTACAAGGCAAAGCTAACTTTTTACATCACTTTTTCCCATATTACACCACTCGTGCGCATGGTTTCCTTCTCTTATTGCATCATGATATCCCATTTCAATGGGATGAACATGCTAAAACCACTTTTGATGATTTAAAAGTGGACCTATCCAGTGCCCCTTTGATTACTCCTCCAGACTTTGACTGCGATTACATCCTCTACTTGTTAGCATTAGCCGTCTCTGTAGAAGGAGTCCTCGTCCAACAATGGGATGAGGGGTGGGAACATGTCATTTACTACAATAGTAAAAATCTCTGAGGACCACCTCTAAAATACAATCATGATGAGAAACTTACCCTTGTAGTCCAAAAGTTGTGACACTATATCCTGCTTTGAACTACCAAAGTTGTAGCAGATTCCAACCCCATGCAATACTTTCTTAGTCAACGAAAAACTAATGGAAAATTTTCTTGATGGATCGTCATCCTTCAGGAATATGACATCAAGTTCTCTACTACTAAAATCAAGAAAGCACTCGTCCTCGTCGAACTCATTACAACTTTTCCGTCAGCCTCTAAAGCTTCACCCGTCAATATGGATTTTCTTGATGAACACCTCTTCTTCATCCCCTCTGATGACCCATGGTATGGAGACCTTCTTGTCTACCTTCAAAAAAAAAAGTTTGGGTCTCACCTCTCTCGAGATGATCGTCAATGAATTTTCCATGAGGCCCCTTGATACCTCCTCCTTGGAGACGTCTTATACTAATGTGGGATCAACACCATTCTTCGTCGATGTCTGACCATCGACGAAGCTGACAGAGTCTTGAATGATTTCCATAGCGACGCTTGTGGTGGCCACCTCTTGGGTATGTCCATCGCCCAAAAAATCATTCTAGCAGGGTACTTCTAGCCCATGTTGTTTCATGACTACATTTATGCTGTCAAGCGATGCGACAAATGCCAGCTCTATGCAAACAAAGCACGAGTGCCACCCGCTCTTCTACATCCAGTCATCACCATCGACCCCTTATACAAATGGGGCATATAATTTATGACTTTCAATCTTCCATATAGTAATGGACACAAGTACATCATCATGGCAATGGATTACTTTACCAAATGGGTCAAAGCCATGCCCACTTTCAACAATACCACTGACACACCAACGCATTTTTTCTTCAACCACGTCATTACCCGTTTAAGAGTCCCGCTACAATTAGTATATGATCACGATAGACACTTTGAGAACGAGATATTCATAGGACTCTCCTCAAATTTAGGATTATCCCATGAGTTTGCCTCCCCATACTATCGTCAGTCCAACAGATAGGTCGAGGTTGTCAACAAAGTCCTCAAAACCATGCTACAATGTATTGTCAGCAAACATAATACCAACTGGCATCATAAGTTTTTTTCAGCATTATGGGCTTATCGCACGGCAGTCAAAACTACCACTGGTTTTACATCGTTCCACCTCATCCATGGGATAAAATCCACCCTCCCTATCGAGTGTGAAATGACCACATTACGCACTGTCATCGAGCTATTACCTGACACTACTCCAATGGAGTAGTGCTTACTTACCTTAGAGTTGTTGGATGAAGATCATTGGTATTTATTACAGAATAATGAAGCAGCTAAAAAATGATCCAAAGCTACCTTTGACCACCATGTCAACCTTCATTCATTCAATGAAGGAGATCTCGTCCTAGCCTGCGATATCGCCCATGATACTCTCAGCCATGGGAAATTTGAATCTCTATGGAATGGACCCTACATTTTCTAGCATTGCCTCACTAAAGGCGCATACATCATGGCCTCTCCAGAAGGCTATCCTCTCAAAGAACCCATCAACGGGTTGTACTTAAAGAAGTTTTACGCCTAAGCGTAGCCATTCTACCTTAGGCTTTTTCTTTATACACATTTGTAGAATTTTTAGTCTTCTTTTTCGCCACCACTCCTCATGTATGATCTACCATCTGTGTTATTGAAAGATGCATCCTCCATCGACCTACCACATCGGTTATGTTGACGGTGCTATTCGTTGGACACAGACTCTCGCTTTGGCCACGTGGGCCCTCTATACCCCCTCACATGAACTGCTCCACTCCAGCAGCATATGTATTGGCTCAACCACCAACAACCAAGTAGAATACATCATCGTCATTGGTCTCCTGGCCGAGGCCAGTCACCGCCACATTTGTCACCTAAGCATTTTATTAGATTCTCAACTTGTCGTCCTACATCTCAACAAAGTATATCATGTATGCGATCCTTGCCTCTTTCGCAAATACTTGCAAGTTAGACTCTTATCTCGCAACTTTGATTCAATCACATTTACACATATTCCATAAAATTTAATCAAATAGTAGATAATATGGCTAGCCTAGTGTTAGATTGGAATTTATCACATCAAAACATCATCACATATACATAAAGCACCAAACATCTGTCACAGCATACAAATTAGACATCATAAATCATCAAAAACATAAACACATCAAGACGTAAAGTGAGCCAATGATATGTGNTGTAGGCCAGTGAATCCCCTCACCCCTATAGGTACAAAGTGGGTACCACCTACCCTATACAAAATGGGTGTCAACTACCCTGTACAAAATGGGCTCGCAAGATTATACAAATACAAAATTGACACTCATGGTGCCCCCAGAGCTCTCCCCCAGGTCCTCTGTTAGTTGTAGGTGCCCCACAAGTTGGGGGCCCTTCAAGTCCAAGGGGAAACTGACCCATTATCATTGCCCCCGCTACAGCTACTCGGCGGATCAAGGTCTGTCGCTCTGCCGACACACCCACACACTGCTCCAAGACACTCTCATCCTGGATGTGGTCCCACATGCCCTCCAGCACACCCTGTAGAACCTGCTCAAACCATCAACGAAGGTCCTCCATCCCCCCTCTGGCCTCTTCCTATGACTTACGCGTTGGTCCAACACTAGCGTAATCTAGTATGTGTCTCTGGCTTGACCTCAGATCATGTGTTGGTCTAGCACCAACATTATCTCTCTTGCACCTCTATCCTACCCACGGTGGTCACGTTGGTCCCTGGTGAGCCGACTCCCCAACCATCTCGGCCTCACGGCCTCGGGGCCTCACATCTACAAACACAAACACCAAAGGTAGAATCAGCATCCATATGTACATAATCATATGCCACACTATCAAAATCATAAAACATAAACACACAAACATACCTATATGATCCCAAACCTTCCCAAGAGCCAGCATCATGTCAGGATCATGACGGTAGTCCATACCACTGTATGGGTACCATAGTATCACCTATGGCATATGACGCCACATGTCTACCACACTGGTCGTAAACTAATGGCCACCCTCTCCTCCCCCATGTCGTGCCAGCACATGGGCCCACTGAATCAGACGTGGCTCACTCGACCCTGAAGGCGCCAGCAAAATCCTTACGACACAAAAGGGGCACCCTCTCCAAAAACCAGGCCACCAGGATCAACCAAAAAGCAAAGTCACCCGAGTCGGTGGTCTGACACCGGTGAATCTACCCCATCATCTTGGAGTGCAACATCAGCCCCTAGACAAAATGGTTCCCATAAAGGACCCTCTCCATAATCCTCATCTGACCTCCTGTGATTCATTGAGCTGCCAAGGATCTCTAGATCCTCACTACCATGGCGGTGATGCACTGAGTCAAGAGCTCATCAATCACCTCAATATGAATAACTGAACCCGACATCGGTTTCAGTCCCAAATAGTGGCAACATGCCAAGTTGACCAATCTCTCATCCCTCGACAACTAGGGGTCAGCAGGAAGGGCCATCCCCTGAAATGGGAGACCCGTCAGAAAGTACACATCCTCCATAGTTGAGAGTTTTATTTTTTTTCCCCTAAAAATGAAACATTGCAGATCATTTCTCCACATAGATATAAGATACTATAGCAGGAACCCATGCGATCGTATCAAGGGACAGTCCAAGAACTTGAGAAACCCGCAGGCTGCCAAGTGTCTTCGAACACCTGGTTTCTCTCTCACCACCTCTCGGAGACGCTCCCAGACTTTCTCTCTCCAATGGACTGGAAAAATGCTCTCCTATCACAAGCTGATCACCTACATCCACATCAAAACACTTGGTCAACCCTCATCATCCATCAAAAGCATCAAAAAATTCAAAATTTCAAACACCCTTAGCCTTTCCTCCAGTCCGCGGCTTTCACCCACACAGGTGCGCACATGTGCGCACCTGTTCTTTGCACAGATGCTCACTAATGCACAACTATTTGAGAAACAATTGTGCATCAATGCATCATTGTCACCCTGACATGTGCGCACACCTACGCACATTTCCTCTACATAGTTGTGCACTGATGCGCAGTTGCCTGAGAAACAGTTGCACACAGTGTGCAACTGTCATCTTAATAGGCGTGCATCTCATGTGTGCCTGTATTTCCCTCCCATGCACCCCCCTGCACAGTTGTGTCCAACACAACCACACGTTATGCGCGGGAGATGGAATTATACCCACGAATCTGAGCACAGGTATTCTTTCTTCTCTCACGCATTAGTGGGCCCACCCCTAAATACTACCCTCATACGGCCATCAGTACACCCCCTAAATCAAATCTATGAAATTCACACTATGCAGGAGGATGGGACCACTAACCTAACTCTCGCAACTCCCAGATTGGTCGACTCGAGCTCCCATAATCTCCAAATCTCCTCCAAATTCTCTCGTCAAATCACTATAGTGATGGGTACAAATGAGGTGCCATTGTGGGCACACCAGCCATATATAGTCCCTTTTTCCAAACTTCCACACTTAGTTACAAGAGCCCAAAGACTTTATTTCTTGATCTGTTCTCAGCCATGGGATTATGGTCCCGCCATCTACACAGTCACATTCCCCGGGTCATCATCTGAACTTGGCCCTAGGGGAGCATTTTTCTCATGTCATGTCCAAGTACGCATGCTTATGTTCAAAATTATCAGATAGTTGTTATATGTTCTTTATAATCAGATATCGTTCACGTCGGTCATTTTGTTTTTATGTGTGCAGGTACTTGGTCATCACAAACGACGTAGCCCCTTCGGGTATATGTTCGACACTAGCATGTAACTATTCCCTCTAAAAATTAATTGCATCTCCCAATTAAACCCTCCGACATTCACCTTTAGGGTCCTTACATTTGGCTCTGCAGTACCATCATCTCTGCTGCAT
>SNQJ01S0092390.1:0-13469 GCA_010110895.2 Picea sitchensis
AAGAAATATTGGTTCAGCCAGATTGTGAAGGAAAGAGAGGGAAATGGATAACCAGAATCCTGGAATAAGATCTCACCATAAAGCCTACTCAGTTGATAAAAGGACAAGGCCTCGCCAAATTAATGACAGAATCTAATTGCAAAGCAATTGGGTTATACCATCTTTCAGACATGACACATGAATCTTCTGTCCAGATTGAAGAAATAAATTTACAGATAAAAAACAAGTATGTTTCTTCAAAATGGTACAAAGATATCGTATTTTTTCTACTGAATTTTCAATCTCCCCCAGAGTTGGATAAATCAAAATTCAGATCATTAAAGTTGAGAGATCTAAAGTACTTTATTGTTGATCAGACCCTGTTTTGGAAGGACCCCAACAATTTTCTGTTGAGGTGTGTGGACGAAAAGGAAGCTAAACAAATCTTTCATGATCTGCATCATGGTGTCTGCGGAGGCCATCATCATTGGAAGGCTACTGCCTTCAAGATTATTAGAGAAGGCTATTATTGGCCAGTTCTATTCTCATATGTTTTTTCTCAGGTCAGGGCATGTGAACCTTGTCAGAAATTTGCTGGAAAGCATAAACTTATATCCATGCCTCTGAAACCAATCATCGCCCATGGACCGTTTCAACAGTGGGGATTGGATTTCATCGGAGAGATTAATCTATCATCCTCGGGACAACATAGATGGATTCTTACAACCACATATTATTTTACGAAGTGGATTGAAGAAATTCTGACTCAGAATACAACATACAAGGTAATCATGGAATTTCTAGAAGTACATATTTTTTCTAGGTTTGGTTGTCCTAGAAAACTGGTCACTGATAATGCACAGGATTTTAAATCAAATTCCATGATTGAATTCTGCAATAAGTATAGTATCAAATTGGTTCATTCTACCCCCTACTACCCCCAAGGGAACAGATTGGCAGAATCTTCCAATAAAACTCTGATAAGGATTATCAAAAAATTATTAACAGAAAACAAAAAATCATGGGATTCCAAGTTAAAGTTTTCCCTTTGGGTTGATCATATCAGTAACAAGAAGTCTATTGGGACATCTCCTTTCCAGATGGTATATGGGACATAATCAATTCTCCCAACTCAATTGGTCATGTTGGTTTTAAAGTTTCTGCAAGAAGAGCTAGAGGAACCCAATGATGTCCAAAGAAGAGTTTTTCAGATGATTGAATTTCAACAGGTCAGAGAACAAATTAATCAGAAAGTTTTTGCTCATCAAAGAAAAATCAAGGCTACATTTGATAATGGAACTAAGAAATATGTTTTCAATGAAGGGTATTTGGTGTTAAGATGGGATGCCAGGAGAGAGGATAAAGAAAAACATGGAAAGTTCGATAATCTATGGTATGGTTCTTTCAAGGTAGCTAAGGTAATCAACAATAACACTTTTCTCCTGCATAATTTAGATAACACTAAAATTTTGGGGGGCTCAGTGAATGGGAGGTTCTTGAAGCACTATTTTCTCTAAGGGATCATCAGGTTTCAGTTAGTACAGTAGGTTTTTTTCTTTCAATAAAGACTCCATATACCCAATGGACTTGTTTTTTATAGTTATGATGAGAATAAAAGACTGGTAGTCATAGGGGAATAAGTAAATCAGAGATAAAGGAAAGGCAATGGTCTGCAGTTCTTGGAGTTTATTATCAAAACTCCATCCCCAGAAGGAGCCAATGTTAGTCTATAATTTTGTCTTGGTTTAGTGATAAATCCTTATCCTAAACCATTCTTACCCACACTTCATTTTGTTTCCAGTTGATTTCAATTTTTGTTTTTAGTATCTTATGGTTTGCATTACAGTTTTTGGATAGCTTATTTAAGTTTGATTTTGAAAGACACAGTTTTTAAAACGAGTTGTCTCCTTATATGTCTGTTTGAATTTCAAACTTTCAAATTTTGCTAAGTCATTAATAGCGCTACAGGAATAAGGCTATTCTCGTAGCGCCAAATAATCATGGCTTGATACGTGCCTGCCATCCAGATTTCGTTATGATGACATGAATCATGGGTTGAGAGTTTGCATGCATCCACAAAAGATTGGAAATCATTTGCAAATTCAACCATTTCATAATTCGATTGTTGTGTACCCGTGCATGACTCATTTTAAATCACCCATTTCTTAATGATCGTTATATTATACCTATTCGATTTTTCTGAATTCAAGCTTGCAGTGAGGAATGCAGGTATTCGCTCAAAGGAACAGTATACACTAACAATTGCAAGTGGAAAATTTGAAACCTGAGGGCGCTAGTTGCAGGATTGTGTTTTGATGGTGCCAAAGTGGAGCGGACATGTTGTCAGAATAGAACCAAAGGGTGTCGAACTTCCTGAAGCCTATCCTCAGATGGCTCAAAGGTTCCGAGACACTGGGTGGTTTGAATTCCTTACCACTTTTTAAGGTTATGATGAGTAGGTCTCCATGGAGTTCGCTCTGAATTTTGATGGTCATGAGGTGGAAATCGGTAAGATGCTGATGCTAGTGACAGAGAAGACTATCGCAAAGGCTTGCAGGTTTGTGGTTGGAGGAGAAAGATGGTGGAAGAAAGAGCATGTGGTTAGAGAATTTGTAAACCAATTCCTGCTTCCAGATAAGCAAAATCTGGATTGGGAAAGGGGAATACCTCGTAGCTGGATTCGACCCGAATGGCACACATCTCTTATCATGATCCACATGTATATCACCTATGAAGGTAGATTCTCACTGGTCTATATCTACCACATCAGGATACTAATGCATTTAAATGGTGATTACCCTTTAAATCTCCCTTATTTTCTGCTCAAAATCTTGACAAAGATGTCAAAGAGAGTGCAGTCACTCTCCACCAATGCTAAAAGCAGCTTGTTCCATCAAATCCTAATTAAAACCTTAGTCATGTCTTCTTTGAGCGAATTATAGAAGCCCTGAAGCTGGCTCACACAATCTTTAAACCCTATCACTCAATCCAATAAGTAGAAGAAAGGCAAAGGGAGAAATACCATTACATAGAGCCGAGATATTTTCGATGAAACCCCTGTGAAAGAGGAGATGTCTGATATCAAGGTGAGCAAGAGGAGCAGAAGTAAAATACCTAAGTGGGATCTAGAAATTGAAACATTTTCTGAAGAAGATGTTAAAGGGGAAAATGATTCATATAAATATCTTGATACTCAAACTACAGTCAAGCTTGAAACGCCATCAACCAGTAAAAGGGGTGTTGTAACCAAAGGGAAAAGGGTTAAAGGTGTGTCTGTATCACAGAAAACTAGAAGGAATTCTACTAGGGTCACCAACAAGTATAGACTGAAGTCAAAGGCCATGTTTAATCTGTCAATCAAAGAAGAAAACATCATAGTCATAGAAGATGACTCTGAGAATGCTGAAGCAAGTACCAGGAAAAGGGCAAAAATAAATTCATTTCCCAAAAAACCAGTCAGTAAAGGAAAAAGAATGATTTCACCACCTACAGGACCTATAACGAGAGCTTCAACCAGATTAGCAAAATCTAAAGAGATGGCTAAAGGTATCAATGAAATCCCTGAAGATAAACATGATTACTTTGAAGACTCAGATCGCATATCAAATGTGCCTGAAGTTATAGATTCAACAAGTTTTGATGAAAAACATAGCTCGGGATTAGTCTCAAAGTACCAAGTTAAAGCAAAAGAACCCAAAGTATCCTTAAACCTGAATGAACCTGCACCTTTTGAAGAATTCTCAGGATTCAGAGTTAAAATTAGAACTGATAAAGAAAGGATCAAGGAGTTTCAGAAAACAATAAGACAATTAAAAAGAGAAAAGGCGCAGATAGAACAATGGAATGCTCGCCAGTAAGAAAGGATTGAAGGTTTTAAAAAGAAGAAGAAAGAGAAAAGGTCATTTCTCAAAGAACTCAGGGAGATTAATTTCAGACTCTATTGCCACAATGTCGTGCTTACCACAAAACTCAAACAGAAAAATGCTAAAGCTACTTCTGTGATTATATCCTAAAGGTAACATGGAAATTTGCTATAATCATGATTTAAATGTTTTCCAGGAAATATGGAAAAGCCTACTCATTTTTGGTCAGTGAAATGCTAAGACCTCGATCTGTTTTACAAAATCAAACTAAATTCCTATTTTGTAGAGTCAAATGTAAATGTTGGCAATATTTTGCAATATCAAGTTGTTGAGATGTGATCTATTTTGGGATTGTAGAAGCTCTTTTTGAGTGAACTACCTTAGTAGATAGATACTATTTGAATCTAGTCATTAAAGCTATACTAGATGATAGGATCTGGAAGTTGTATAGATAGTTTAAATAGACAGAGGAAAGACTATGTGGTGGTCGAAAAATTGGAGATCCAGGGGACCTTTTTGTGAAGCTCATTGTAAAAGGCATTTATGTTCAATTTGACACTTAATAGCAAAGGCATATGGATGGTTAGACCCTCTTTTTACTACTCTGTTATTTCTTTATTCATGCTTGAATTCATTATTTAGATTGCAATGTTTTTTTATTCTTGACTGTTAATTTATACAGTGAAATTTTTGCTGTAGAGATAATTTTTCAAGTTTTGATATCAAGCTGAATGTCTTGTTTCTTTATGACATTTTGAGACGATAATTCATGTGAAGTTGACAAATTGGAGACTTCATCTTTCTTTTTATTATATTAGTTTAATCCATCTATGTGTCTACCTATTATTCAGCCAATGGGATATGATATGTTTTGATCTTGGTTTTCATGTCATGATGTAACCTTGAACCAGTTTTCAACCACCCTACAAAAAACCAAATCATAAAACCTCAAAAATACTTTGCAATAAACGAATGATGCCCTAGCTTGCCCTCTCACAGTCAAGTGAAACTTTAGGGACTAACATTTTTGGCATTGTTTCCGGGGACGAAGAAACAATGAGATCTTCCTTGGGGAAACGACAAGTTTACATTCAGATCTTGGTGGTGAACAAGATTTTGGACAATTATTTAAGACTGTGATTATTCACCTGGCGACTCCTCTGCGGTAATTATGGCTCCTAAAAGAGAAGGTAAAGGACCTAAAACTCCTCTAAATTCTTCAACATCTAATAAGAGACCAATAACCAGGAAAAATCCAGATCTTGAGCCTATTGTAGCAGTTCCAGATCCTAAAAAGTTATTAAGAAAACCTAAAGTTCTTTCCGGTCAGTCTCCAATCTTAAAGGGAAAATTATCTTCAGAAAGTTCTCAAGGACAATCCTCTAAAATCATCAAAACCCAATTAGATGAAGATGTGAATCCTGAAAGTGAAAATAAACCTGTTATTGAGTCTGATATAGTTTCATTCCCTTCAACTATTTCAAAATTAACTCTAGAACAGTGGAAGTTACTTACCAAACTCATTAAACAAGAGTATCCAAACATTTTTCTTGTGACTAAAACTTCAAGAGGTCACAACACAGATTATAAGAATGAACCAGAGACACCTTCTTTGTCTCCTGGATCTGTCTCATCTAAGGATTTTAGATAACATTATTTTTCTTTTGAGAATCCTCTATTTCTCAACCCATTAGTTGATCTTAGTCCAGAAGAAAAATCCTTATCTGTTAAACATCAAGACTCAAGGATGCCTTCTCCTTCAACATTACCAATCTTACCCACTCCCAGAGCTCCAAAAATAGCTAATATGGTTGCAGACAAGATGGACGAAATAGTTGCAACAAGGTATGCTCCCTTGGTTCTTCCACAAGTCATCTATGCCTTTCCACCAAATGATTATATGAGATATTTGCCCAGATTCAATGGATATGGATCAATTACTGCTGAAGAGCATTTGAGTTCATTTTATAGTTTTGCAGATAATTTCAATGTAAAGCATGCTGATGTGTGGATGAGACTATTTGTACAAAGTCTAAATGGGGAAGCAAGAAAGTGGTTCAGGAGTTTGCCTCCTAATTCAATAGCTGATATCGTATCCTTAGATGATGCCTTCCTTAAACACTGGGTAGATAAGAAGGACTTTTTATACTACATCATTGAATTCGGTGCTTTAAGGAGGAAACAAGGTGAATCAATACCTAATTTTACCAAAAGGTTCAACCAGATGTATGGTAAAATTCCAGAGGAGATAAAACCTTCAGAGACATCAACTAAAATCACTTTTGCCAATGCATTCGATGCCGAATTTTCCTTGTCGCTTAGGGAAAGAATAACCACTACCCTAAGCCTGATGCAAGATGCTGCTATCGAGGTAGAATCAAACATATTAGCAGCAGACAAATTGAATTCTAGAAATGAAAGAGATGGGAAAAATAAAAAGGAAGAATTGCCTTCATCTTCTAATTCAGCATCTGATTCTAAAATGGATGAAATGGCTAAGATGCTGAAAAATATGACATCTGAAATGGAAAGGTTGAATATAGAACAAAAACAACCCAGTAGACCTGCACAGGAGGGAAGTTACAAAAATCCAAATCAGTTCAGGAGACCAAACAATGTACCTCAAATCTTACCAAGAGAAAGAAAAAACCAAGATGACCAAAAGGTGTTACCTCCTTTTCAGAATAATGCAGTAGATGAGGAGGAAGATGAGGATGATACAGAAGAAGACCCAATAGTTCATTTGAATGATTCTAAATCATCTCCTCTACATGTGACACAACAGGATTATGAAGATGCTTTGATTGCAAATCAGTTTGAAGAAGGGGATGAAGATGAGATTGTCCAACAAGAACCTAAAAAGAAAAAATACAATCTCAGATCTGGTTCGAATGCACCTAAAGTTGATACACCTGTTTCCACAAAGAAGGCCAGTACTCCAGTTAAGAAAGGAATTATCAAAGGTGTTCCCAAGATCCAAGTTGATCAGCCATTGAAACAACCTGCCAAGGATAGTACTGTTGACATAAAGGAACCGGATAGAAATGTTTATGCTTTCAGTTTAGAACATGAAATCAACATAATCAAGATTTTAGTGCCATTATTAGAACTCATGAAAACATAACCTTTCAAAAAGACCGTCCTCAAGGCTCTACAAGCTCCAGCTCATGTCACCTTTTCATATACGGTCAATCTAGAGGATGGAAACCCTGCTATAACTATTGGACCTCACATTGAAGATAGAATTGATGCCTCTCCACCTTTTTACATTTCATTAAATATCCATGACAAGATATTGCACAACTTCTTAATGGATTCTGGTGCCTTGCATAATGTAATGCCCAAGGTCATGATGGAAGAATTAGGGTTGGACATTACTAGACCGTATCATGATCTATATTTTTTTGACTCCAAGAAAGTCAAATGCCTTGGAGTTATGAAAGATGTGGTTGTTACTCTTTCCCAATTTCCTATGAAAAGCGTGGTATTAGATGTTATTGTGGCTGACATACCACCAAAATTTGGAATGCTTCTTTCAAGATCTTGGGCTAAGAAGGTAGGTGGTACTTTACAGATGGACCTTAGCTATGCAACCATACCTATTTTTGGTGGGGAACAACAAATATTATATAGAGAAGTTATATTGGATTATTTGGTAAGTTATCACAATAATCCCACTAATCATCCTATATATGTTGTAGAAGATGATCTTGGTTCTTCTATTTTTCATATGAGTGAGGAAATGGCAGAAGTATCAGTCAGAAAGTCAACAACTACAGTGGGAGATAGTAAAAACAATTTTGTTTGGAAAATGCATTTTGATGAAGCATCTTCTAAATAAGGCTCTGGAGCTGGTATTATCTTCATTTCCCCTACCAAGGAGGTTATCCCCATGTCATATAAACTCGAATTTGACACCACTAATAACATCAGTGAGTATGAAGCTTTGTTGTTAGGTTTGAAATCTTGTAGAGATATGGGAGTAGATAAGCTATCTGTTTTTCGAGACTCAGAACTTATTATTCACCAGATCAAGAATATATACCAAACCAAACAACAAAGGTTAAAAAAATATAGAAATGAGGTGTGAGATTATGTGGATAATTTATTTTCTGCATTTAATATTACCTTTGTGCACATAAATTTGAATCAGCAGGCCGACTCTTTGGCACTAACAGCTAGCAACTTTAAAAATCATATGTTTCCTAATCTAAAATTCGAAGTTGAAGTCAGAAACATACCTTCAATACCGAATAATATAAAACATTGGCAGGTTTTTAAAGATGATGAGGAAATTCAAAGATTTTTGAAAACTATTGATGAGTTTTCTAACATTTCAATTGACCAAGATGAGGAAGATGGAGAAGCAAAAATACATGTTGCAGAAGTCCTTCAAGATACAATTGTTGGCCACAAAATCATTGAACTGAAGACAAACCATATGCCCAAAGGTTTGGTCCCACTAGAAATGTTGTTCGATCATAATGACGTTTCCAGGAAGGATGTTATACAAATAGAAGAAACAAATGTAGTAGACTGTGACATTAGTCCGAATGTAAATCCCAGGTTGGTAAAAATATCTAGGAAACTGTCACAAAAACAGAAAGAAGCATATGTTGAATTAGTGAAACATTATTCAGACATTTTTGCATGGTATTATGAAGATCTGAAGGTGTTTGATACAGAGATTTTTCAGCACAAAATTCCTTTGAAACCTGGATCAAAACCTGTTAAACAAAAATTCAGGCAATTTAATCCTTTTCTATTACCTATAATAGAAAAGGAGATGAAAAGGTTGTTGGAAGCAAAAATCATAGTGCCACTGAGATACTCGGAATGGGTAGCCAACCTTGTACCTATCAGAAAAAATAACGGAGAGATAAGGCTCTGTGTAGACTTCAAGAATCTAAATAGGTGCTCTCTGAAAGACAATTATCCATTACCAAAAATGGATCATATATTACAAAGAGTTGTCGGCTCAAAGAGAATCTCTATGCTTGATGGATATTCAGGGTACAATCAAATATCAGTAATGGAAGAAGAAAAAAAGAAAACAGCTTTTACCACTCCTTGGGGCACCTTTATGTACGAAAAGATGCCTTTCGGATTGATGAACGTAGGAGATACTTTTCAAAGGGCTATGGATATCGCTTTCATTGGGGAGAAAGACAAGTTTGTGGTTATTTATCTTGATGACATCACTATATTTTCGACATCTGATAAAGAACATTTACAACACTTGAAGCAGACCTTTGATAAATGCAGGAGGTATGGCATATCACTTAATCCTAAAAAGTCACATTTTTCCATGGAGGAAGGAAAGCTTCTAGGAAACATTGTTTCACCTGAAGGTATTAAAATAGATCCAGAAAGAGTAAAGGCTATTCAACAAATCGACATTCCGAGAAATAAAAAGTCTATTTAGTCATTCATTGGTAAAATTAACTTTTTAAGGAGGTTTATACCTAACTTTGCAGAAATTGTCAAGTACATCACTGACATGTTGAAAACGAATGCAAAAATTAAGTGGATACCAGAAGCGAGAGAATCCTTTGAAAGGATCAAATAGGCTATCGTCTAGGCACCTGTTCTAATTAGCCCAGATTACTCCAAAGAATTCATGATTTTTTCATTTGCATCAGAGAATACCATAGTTGTTGTTCTTCTGCAAAGAAATGAACAAGGATACGAGCAACTTATCTCTTTCTTTAGAAAAACGCTCAGAGACTCTGAATTGAAGTATGATTTAACAGAAAAATAGGCCTATTCCTTGGTAAAGGCTTTAAAATCCTTCAGAGTATATGTTCTTCAATCTAAAATTATAGCTTATGTCCCAAGTAGTGCAGTCAAAGAAATATTGGTTCAACCAGATTGTGAAGGAAAGCGAGGTAAATGGATAACTAAAATCCTAGAATACGATCTCACCATAAAGCCTACTCAACTAATAAAAGGACAAGGCCTCGCCAAATTAATGACATAATCTAATTGCAAAGCAATTGGGTTATACCATATTTCATACATGACACAGGACTCTTCTCTCCAGATTGAAGAAATAAATTTACAGATAAACAACAAGTATGTTTCTTCAAAATGGTACAAAGATATCATATTTTTTCTACTGAATTTTCAATCTCCCCCAGAGTTGGATAAATCAAAATTCAGATCATTAAAGCTGAGAGATGTAAAGTACTGTATTGTTGATCAGACCCAGTTTTGGAAGGACCCTGGTTTTCTGTTGAGGTGTGTGGAAGAAAAGGAAGCTAAACAAATCTTTAATGATCTGCATCATGGTGTCTGCAGAGGCCATCATCATTGGAAGTCTACTTCCTTCAAGATTCTTAGAGTAGGCTATTACTGGCTAGTTCTATTCTCATATGTTTTTTCTCAGGTCAGGGCATGTGAACCTTGTCAGAAAATTGCTGGAAAGCATAAACTTATATCCCTACCTCTGAAACCAATCATCGCCCATGGACTGTTTCAACAGTGGGGATTGGATTTCATTGGAGAGATTAATCCGTCATCCTCAGGACAACATAGACGGATTCTTACAGCCACAGATTATTTTACGAAGTGGATTGAAGAAATTTTGACTTAGAATACGACAGACAAGGTAATCATGAAATTTCTAGAAGGATATATTTTTTCTAGGTTTGGTTGTCCTAAAAAACCGGTCACTGATAATGCACAGGCATTTAAATCAAATTTCATGATTGAATTCTGCAATAAGTATAGTATCAAATTAGTTCATTCTACCCCCTACTACCCCCTACTACCCCCAAGGGAATAGATTGGCAGAATCTTCCAATAAAACTCTGATAAGGATTATCAAAAAATTATTAACAGAAAATAAAAAATCATGGGATTCCAAGTTAAAGTTTTCCCTTTGGGCTGATCGTATCAGTAACAAGAAGTCTATTGGGACATCTCCTTTCTAGATGGTATATGGGACAGAATCAATTCTCCCAACTCAATTGGGTCTGTCAGTTTTAAAGTTTCTGTAAGAAGAAATAGAGGAACCCAATGATGTCCAAAGAACATTTTTTCAGATGATTGAAGTTGAGTAGGTGAGAGAACAGGTTAATCAAAAAGATGCTACTCATCAGAGAGAAATCAAGGCTACATTCGATAAGGGAACTAAGAAATATGTTTTCAATGAAGGGGATTTGGTGTTAAGATGGGATGCCAAGAGAGAGGATAAAGCAAAACATGGAAAGTTCGATAATCTATGGTATGGTCCTTTCAAGGTAGCCAAGGTAATCAACAATAACACTTTTATCCTGCATAATTTAGATAACACTGAAATTTTTGGGGGCTCAATGAATGGGAGGTTCTTGAAGCACTATTTTCTCTAAGGGATCATCAGGTTGCAGTTAGTACAGTAGGTTTTTCCTTTCAATAAAGACTCCATATACCCAATGGACTTGTTTTTTACAGTGATGATGAGTATAAAAGACTGACAGTCGCAGGGGAATCAATAAATCAGAGATAAAGGAAAGACAATGGTCTGCAGTTCTTGGAGTTTATTATCAAAACTCCATCCTCAGAAGGAGCCAATGTTAGTCTCTAATTTTGTCTTGGTTTAGTGAGAAACCCTTATCCTAAACCCTTCTTACCTACACTTCATTTTCTGTTTCCAGTTGATTTCAATTTTTGTTTTTAGTATCTTATGGTTTTCATTATAGTTTTTGGATAGTTTATTTAAGTTTGATTTTGAAAGACACAGTTTTTAAAACAAGGTGTCTCCTTATATGTCTATTTGAATTTCAAACTTTCAAATTTTGCTAAGTCATTAATAGCTCTACGAGAATAAGGCTATTCCCGTAGCGCCAAATAATCATGCCTTGATACGAGCCTCCCATCCAAATTTCGTTATGATGACATGAATCGTGGGTTGAGAGTTCACATGCATCCACAAAAGCTTGGAAATCATTTGCAAATTCAACTGTTTCATAATACAATTGTTGTGTACCCACACATGACTCATTTTAAATCACCCATTTCTTAATGATCGTTATATTATACCTGTTCGATTTTTTTGAATTCAAGATTGCAGTGAGGAATGCAGGTATTCGCTCAAAGGAACGATATACACTAACAATTGCAGGTGGCAAATTTGGAACCCGAGGGCGCTAGTTGCAGAATTGTGTTTTGATGGCACCAAAGAGGAGAAGACAGGTTGTTAGAATAGAACCAGAGGGTGTCGAACTTCTTGAAGCCTATCCTCAGATGTCTCAAAGGTTCAGAGAGGCTGGGTGGTTTGAATTCCTTACCACTTTTCAGGGTTATGATGAGCAGGTCTCCATGGAGTTAGCTCTGAATTTTGATGGTCACGAGGTGGAAATCGGTAATATGTTGATGCTAGTGACAGAGTAGACTATCGCAAAGTCTTGCAGGTTGGTGGTTGGAGGAGAAAGATGGTGGAAGAAATAACATGTGGTTACCGAATTTGTAAACCAATTCCTGCTTCCAGATAAGAAAAATTCGGATTGGGAAAGGGGAATACCTCATAGATGGATTCGACCCGAATGGCACATGGCTCTGATCATGATCCATAGGTATATCACCTTGTTGATGGGCGAAATTGACCGTCCGTCAACTGGGAGAGTGGAACCGGTCTGGGGTTGTCTAAATAACCCAAGCCGTTTGGAATGGACCACCCTGACGAGTTTAACAGCTCCGTTGGCCGCCCTAAGGTCTCGTATGGAAACCAAAGAGAAATGATTTGAGCTAAGAAATCTAAAGGAAACTAGAAACTAATAAAACAAAGAAAAAGAACTAAATTAATGAAGGAAACTAGAAACTAATAAAGAAAATTAAAAGAACTAAACTAATAAAGGAAACTAGAAACTAATAAAACAAATTAACTACACTATTCTAACTATAAACTACTAACTACTATATATACAAGATACTAACTATGATTATAATAACTCAAATCAACTACCTGATTATCAGCTATGATCGTTATTTATTCACAAATATACAATATGGACAAGTTACAGATTTGATTAAAACCTGTGAAACTAATGTGATCGCTGCTCGGAGACAGCCAAGGGTCTCTTTTTGATTTTTTATATTTATGAAAGGGAAAGAAAGTTAACTGAAATTAGACAATCTAATATATATTACCGAAATTAAACGATGTAATATAAATCTAACTGATCTATCATTTATATTAAACTACTTAACATAAACAATAAACATCTAACTAATTGACCTGGAAACGCTCCAAGTCTGCCCTGTGTAAGATGACTTATTAAGCTGGTTGGAGGAAGAAATTCACACCATTTAGTCCTTAAGCTTCTCGAAAACGATCAGCTATGCTGTTTCTTGAAGTATGTTACAGGGAAAACAAGACATAAAAGAAATCATAACAGTTTTCTGATGATAAATTTCTGCAATAAGGGAAACCTATTATGCAGCAAACTTATATAACAATTCAATCTACGAAGAAGACAAAGCTATCATTCATAAAGTGAATCAACAACTGTTACGTTCTTTATCTCTTTGAAAGCAACAAGATATGGATAACAATAAGAAATTATATCACTTGTATTTGATTTAGATAACAAAGTAATACTAAACCATAGACAGAATGATATACAAAACTTGGAACAAAGTGTCGAT
>SNQJ01S0092390.1:17975-28617 GCA_010110895.2 Picea sitchensis
CTATGATTATATCCTAAAGGTAACATGGAAATTTGCTACAATCATGATTTAAATGTTTTCCAGGAAATATGGCAAAGCCTACTCATTTTTGGTCAGTGAAATGCTAAGACCTCGATCTATTTTACAAAATCAAACTAAATTCCTATTTTGTAGAGTCAAATGTAAATGCTGGCAATATTTTGCAATATCAAGTTGTTGAGGTGTGATCTATTTTGGGATTGTAGAAGCTCTTTTTGAGTGAAATACCTTAGTAGATAGATACTATTCGAATCTAGTCATTAAATCTATACTAGATGATAGGATCTGGAAGTTGTATAGATAGTTTAAATAGAAAGAGGAAAGACTATGTGGTGGTCGAAAAATTGGAGATCCAGGGGACCTTTTTGTGAAGCTCATTGTAAAAGGCATTTATGTTCAATTTGACACTTAATAGGAAAGGCATATGGATGGTTAGACCCTCTTTTTACTACTCTGTTATTTCTTTATTCATGCTTGAATTCATTATTTAGATTGCTTTTTGATTCAAGTTTTGATATGAAGTTGAATGTCTTGTTTCTTTATGACATTTTGAGACGATAATTCATGTGAAGTTGACAAATTGGAGACTTCATCTTCCTTTTTCTTATATTAGTTTAATCCATCTATGTGTCTACCTATTATTCAGCCAATGGGATATGATATGTTCTGATCTTGGTTTTGATGTCATGATGTAACCTTGAGCAATTTTTCAACCACCCTACAAAAAACCAAATCATAAGACCTCAAAAATGATTTGCAATAAACGAATGATGCCCTAGCTTGCCCTCTCACAGTCAAGTGCAACTTTAGGGACTAACACTAGGGTTATTTTAAATTGGTTAATATCTATTTCAAAAACTATATAAATAAAAATAGAATTAAAGCTAAACAAAACAAAAAATGAGGTATGTTGTTTTGTAATTGTATTTTTTTCCCTTATTGCTCAATGTTATAGGCAGAGCTTAAGAATCATCTAAATTCCATAACCTAAAACATGGAAGATATGATGTCATTAGGGAATACAATATTGTGATATTATGATGCTATTCACTGGCATATACTCTGTAAAGTGAATTCTCGTTCTATTTTCTGTCCTTGTATAAGGATTCCATACTTTGAACCCTTGCACTGATAATTCAAGAGAATTATGGTCTGGCATTGGCACACTTAGGTGCCTCAACAATTGTGGAGTTGGTAGAACTATGCCATCAACACTTTCACACAAATGTATGGCCTGCAGAGCCATTGCTTCGTTTATTTAGCAGTGGATCTATTTTCAAACCTTGTGTGGAGAACTGATATGAGTCCTCTTCTGATGCTACCACACTTTGACATCCTCTCACTTCCAATAGTTTTTCATGGGGGATTGTGACAAGCATCATAATTCACAAGATAGGTCATTGATTTATGGAACATTGGTTTGCTTTGTGGTATCTTTATCTTTGGATAATTTCCTAGTCAAAAGTGTTTTTACTTAGTGATTTTCTAAGTTGGACGGAAGATTTTGTTATGTGCATCTCAATGTTGTTCACATCAGTATGTCTCCCGCACAATCAACAATTGGTTTATTTTCAATACGTGTGTGAAGTATTCATACACATAGGCTTCTACACTTGTGGATTCTAACAACAATAGTTGGATATGATGAGAGTATTCATCTAGTATATTTCTTTTATCCAATGATTTTCCATATTAATTTATGTATTTTACAAACACATGCAACAATTTTATTTGATTGTTTTTATATGCCCCAAGTCCACAGACATAGAAAATATGATAATCTTGGCATTGGACACCCTGATTTCTATGTGGTGCATAATAGTGAATTATCATTGTTTGATAGTGTGTGCTTGATGCATAGTGCAATTACTTTGTTTCATTGAAATTTTCATTGGACTTGGTGTAATGTTTAAGAAAACCAATAATTTTTTTCTTGATTGTGTTACTGGATCAAGCGGTTGAATGAAATATTTTTGGTGTTCATTGTATATGCGAAAGAAAATTAGTTGTTGCTCATTATTCTTCTTTTTCAGGGGTAATTTAAATTGATCAAGAGCTATTTCATAAACTTATAGATCATAAAATAATTCAAAGTTAAACAGAAAAAAAAAAGGTATGTTGTTTCGTAATTGTATGGTTCTTTTTATTATTTCTCTGCTGATGAATATTATAGACATATCTTAAGCATCATATGAATGAAATAACCTAAAACATGGAAGATACAATGTTTTCATATTCTGATGCTCTTCACTTGAATATGCTCCACAAAGATAATTCTTGTTTTATTTTCAGTCCTTGTACGAGGAATACACACCTTCAACCATTTCCATGAGAAATCAATACATTTATGGTCTGGAATTGGTGTACTTGGGTGCCTTGGAACTTGTTTAGTTGGTAGAACAATTTCATCAACAGTTCTGCATAGGTGTATGCCCCACATAGTCGGTGCTTGGTCTATTTAGCACTTGGTCTATTTTCAAACCTTGTGTAGAGAACTAATACAACTCATCTTTCGACGTTGTTGCACTTCTGCATTCACTCACTTCCAATAGTTATACATGGGGGATTGTGACAAGCGTCGTAATTTTCAGGATAGGTGATTGATTTATGGCACATTTGTTTGCTCCAATTTACGAGGAAAGGGTAGGGATATAGGAGTAATGCTAAGAAAATGTGTTTCTTATTTGTCAGTTTGTCGATGGTTTTTGTTTGTGATTACCACTATTCAAAAGATGGATGATATATGTTGAAAATCAATTTAGCAAAATAACATTGTCCTCTTCACGTTGGTGCAATGTTAATTCTATGATTTCTTTATCTTTGGATAGTTTTCTAGTCAAAATAATTTTTAGTTGGTGATTTTCTAGGTTGGGTGTGTTATCACTCTATAATTTTCCTTGGTTGTAAGAGGAAAACTTAGAGGTAACCACAAACCAACTTGTAGATTGGAAGCTATCCCTTCTAATCCATAGAGGGCTCTCTCTTCTATAACTCAATCAATGACTGACTGGTTATACAATAGGCATAATGGCTAGATCTTATGTAGATGAATATGTTTTAAAATAATTGTGGTGGTAGAGATAGGAGAAAGTAACAGTTGGGCATGGAGTCTAAACTAGCTGAAAACTAATCAAAACTACCAAGATGTTGGTTGTATGATTAATGATTGACAAAGCCAAGGTAGATAGCATAAATCAGATACTTAGATCATATTTGTAGGTGTAGGTTGAGAAGGAGAAACATTCCACTACAATAGGGAATCAAAGATGAATCCTAATGCAACTTTAGAAGGAAAAGGTAGAAATATTTGAATATATACAACGGAGATTGAAACCATGAATTCTGAAACATTTAATCCTATTCAAATATTTAGAATACAACAAATCCAAATGAAAATACTAAGAAAGGAAACACAATTACATGGAGAAAACATAGAATGAAAAATGTTATCACAAGAATCTTTCGATAAAAAATCATGTAGCTCTGATCTTGGAAAAATTTGATTAATATCAGCCAAATACAATACACAAAGCAAAATAGTCTTATTTCACTCTACTCTCCAACCCTTTTACCTTTATCCTCATTAAAATATATAGGATCACATTACATTCTATATCAAGAGGGTCAAAATATTTAGGTTTTTAAAATTTAGAAGGAGTTACAACTGAATAATAACCAATTACAACAAACTCCTATATTTTAGGGTTTAATTTTTAGTTATTTTATACATACAAATCATAACAAAATATATGAATTCGGTGGAAAAATAGGTGGTACATTGAATCCTCATGATGACCTGATACATTTGTTTTAGTTGGAAGCTGAATAGGCTCTGACATAGGCTGACTGTCCCATTTCGCAGCGATTGCGAAATCTTTGTTGTCAGCCATTTCGTAGTGAACTAGTAATTTCACATTTTCTCCCAAATGGAGAACTAGGTTGGGCTTATTTTTTTTCAGCAGGTTAATAACATTATAATTCTTCTCCAGAAACAATTTGAGCAAAACCCATTCTCAGTTTTCGAGAAAAACCCAAAATGGTTGTAGGTGATGATGACTCAATTCTCGAAAAACATGAAGTATTTTTACTTGAAATTAAATAGGATTTTTCATCTTACCCCGATGCATATTCCCTAAAATATTTGTGGCAAATGCTGCATGATTTAAAATTTATGATGAAAATACACTTTTGCGACAAAATTGTTGCTTTAGGAAATTTCACAGTGTGTCTGTAATTTGCTGCAAAATATTTGTTTTCTTATTGTCTTCCTTTGAAACCTGATTTTGACTATGTGAAATGTTGGTCCTAAGGTCTTCACCTGAATTCTAAAAGGAAAAGCTAGGCCACCTATAAGTTTAGAATGTTTTTTTTTTTTTTTATGTTTGTGTTGGTTGGTTAGAGAGTTATTCTATCAAGACAAAAGGAAGGTTGGGTTGGTAGAATGATAGGGATGAGGGTCCTCCTTGGTTGGTGGTACACTAATAACAAACCAGTGCAATAATATAAAAATAGGGGGAACAACAAACTACTCAATAAATAATATGTTGCAAGAAGTTCAATACTTAAAATATTATTTCAAGACATTAAACATGTATCAAAAACACAGTTACTCCCACAGGTTGCAAATAAAACAAATCTTCACCAAAGCATTAGTTGTTTGACAGGTTTCATATCAGTGAAAATAAGTTATACAATACCTGAAAGGAGATGAAATGTACATTGCACAAACCAAAAACTATATTCAAGATAATAATAGAAACACATAAAGATTTGAATGAAACACTGTCATCAAGAGTATGTTCACCAAGTAGAGATCTTTAATCCATGCATAGAACGGGTCCAACTAGTCTAACGTATGGCTATTCTTTCCCCAAAAATCCTACCCCTTACAATATTGATGCAGGAGCATCACTCCATCTCAGCACGCACCAACTAATTAACACGCGTGGTGTGCATTCAAGGAAGGAGAGGTGTCACCCTCTCATTTTTTCCATGTGAATCCAAGGCATGATCCAGGCATTAATTGAAGACAAGATGGAAGAGTTGAATCGTGCTTTTGCACAAGCTAGAGATAAGGTCATCATTAATAGTCTGACGACAAAATGGATCTACATCCAATTTGGGGAAGATTTCCATCATTGTAATCTGTCCATTAGATAGATGTTTGGAATGGTGATTTGACACCACCAATGTAGCTTGCAAGGGAAGCTCCTAGAGCCCCTCTTGTATAAATCTTTGTATTTGTTTCAAAGTAAAAAAAAGGGTATTAGGTGGCAGGTTGGTTGAGTATTACACATCTTAGACGATATAAGGTTGGGTATGCTAGAGATTGATGAGAGCCGAGAATCAGTCGCAGTCTAGACTCCACCATTGTAATTTGGCATTCCACCATTAATAGAAAATGACAGTTTTTCCTGTTTTACATTTATGTTCAATGGATGTTGTGTTGTGAATGTCTTTTATATGTTCGTGGATTGTAGATGAATGTTAGGGATCATTTGCAGGGATGGAGATATTGTTTTCTATCCACGAGTGTGTTGAGTTAAGTCCAGTTCTCTAGGATAAGTGCAAGGAGTGCATGACAGAAAAAGGAAAATTAGTGAGATGACACAAGGAGTGTGTGTCTGAACTCAGTGGAGTCAGAAGAGAAGCTTCTAGGAGGGCACACCAGATTAATTTACAGACTCGAGGAAAAATTTCAATGCGGTTAAGTTCCTTGGAAAGATAGACTATGTGAGAGAAGCACAGTTCAGAGTTACTAAACACTCTGGAATACTCAACATACACAGGAGAAACATGGTTGAAGGTGTTGGAGAATCCTAGAATTTTCAAACATTCTAGTGAAGGGAGGCTTTGCAAGAAGTGAAACAACAAAGGAAAGGAGATGCCTTAAACCTTTTCATAAGGCTAAGGGAGAAGTCGTCGAGAAGATGAGCCAAGTGCAAGGAGTGCACCCAGGAATTGTAAGTTCATCATACAAAGCTTAAGAGGAAGAGAGAGAAGCTTCCAGGAGGGCATGAGAAACTTGCAGAGAACTTGGAATTGTGAAGGTTTTCAAGTCGAGCAAAGTCGCAGGAGAGTTGCACAGATTTATGTAAGGAGTGCGGAAAGCCTTCGAGAATAACCTAAGTCTTGAAAGGGGAATTTGAACTAAGGGTGAAAATGAGTCGAGGAATTGCATAAGTCCCAAAGACAGAGAAGTCATCCATCATTGAAGAGGAGACAGGGGGTAGAAGATCCAGAGGTTCGGGAACAAGAGCTTCGTAAGGTTTGTCGGGAGCAAGCAAAGGATCTTCGCAAAGAGAGATTTCAAATCCAAAACATTGGACCTGGAAGGGTACATGAAAAAGGATTAGTGCATCATTGATTCTCTATCAGAAGAAACAAAGTCGAAAGGAGAGAATAATCGTGAAGTCTGAACTCACGGTTCGATCACAGTCGTTGATCGTTGGAGGAACTTGGACTGTAGATCTGGTCCCGAAGAGTTTGTCAATTCAGAAATCGGAGAAAGGAGGAAGCAACTCACGAAAGTCCAGAAGCACGGCGTCTCAAAGGGATTTGGCCCACGTTTATAGTATGTGGTCACATAGAAGAGGGAACCTAGCGTCAATAGCTAGTGTCGTTAGCGCAAGAGATAAAAGAACTAAGGAGAGGGTCCGCAAGTACCACATAGCAAGCGTCGGGGAATTGAAAAGGGCATGTGTCAAGCCAAATCGATTCCATTAGGAGCCCGACGAGTGAATAGAATCGATGACTTGAACAATCCTAAAACAAGAGGTCATGCCAGACCCAAAGGAGTGAAAGAAGGAAGAGGGGGTTGTCACCAGGAGTGGTATCAAAGAACAATTTCGTCTGTAGATTTCAGGCGAAGGAGAAGATGAAGATTCTCTCAGTTGAAGAGTGAGCAGTAGAATTTCCAGGAGGACAGGTAGAAGGTGAATATGGCCATTGAAAGTCATAAGCATGTTTGAGGATAAGTCCACTCACAGAAGAGCAGAGTGGATATCGATAAGGAGCTCAGTGAAATCCAGGCATAGATGGAAAATCTTGCATTCGAGATGCAACAAGAGTCATTGGAGGTATGAATGGCCTTTGAAGAGGACAACCAGATGGCATGTTCAGAAGTTGTTAGCCAGCAGGAAACAACATGTGTTAAATAGGTGGTTGAGGCATGCTGAAAACCTCAGTCATAAGGGAAAGATATCTCGCAAGAGTCTCATAGATTTCTAGGTGGGCAATGAGAATGGATTAGTGGATCTCGTAAACTTCCAAGTGGGAAGAGGAGACATCCCATATTTCCAAGTGGGAAAGGAATAAGAGGTGAGCTCAGCTGGGAGTTCATTGGAAGATGAGGAGGCAGAAGAAAAACCTCACTCAGATGAAGATTCACACAGAACTGTGAGCCGCGTGAATGAAGATGATGAAAAGTTAGAAACTTTCATCACAACGAAGGAGAAGGATCAGGGGAGCATTATGATCATTGGAGGAGTTGAGATATTCCTACCAAGTAGCCAAAGAGAGGCTAGAACAGATGTTGCAAATGAGATAGGGAGACATCCAACATAGACTGTCACAGAGAAGAAGGAACATATACTGAGGTCTATC
Organism: Picea sitchensis; assembly: GCA_010110895.2. Taxonomy (NCBI): domain Eukaryota; kingdom Viridiplantae; phylum Streptophyta; class Pinopsida; order Pinales; family Pinaceae; genus Picea; species Picea sitchensis. Next base: position 25,599 of record SNQJ01S0092390.1, read on the forward strand.
CCATTGGAAAAAGAAGAGCATTCAAGAAAACAACTCGGCGTTTTCAGCTAGGAAGATGAACATGAGATGAATACAACACTGGGGTCTGCAATAGAAGAAAAAGAAAACAACATAGACCTTCTTGATCTGTGTGAACAATTGGAAGCTCTTGAGAGGAGAGTGGTAGTGAAAAGTGTGCACATCCAACAAGCTAAGTTGGAAGCAAATGAAAGACCACACCAGCATGAGGAGAAGTTGGAGGGAGTTGGAACGGGGACAACCGAAGGACTGGAAGGAGTGAAAATGTCAGAAGAAATGGTAGCTGAGAAACATTTCAGTGATGAGGTGCCTGCAAGGGTGAATACTGCAGCAGAGTGGCAAGATAAGGCCACAAAGGAAGAAGATGTCTTGGGAATTCAGTGTGATTTTCCCATCAACAAGAAGCGAGTGTAGCGAGCTAGTATGCAACAGAAGAATCAACCATTGGAGCAGCCGACCTTCCTGATCTGTATGAATAATTGGAATCTCTTGAGAGGAGAGTGGTAGTGCAAAGCGTGCACATCCAACATGCTAAGTTGGAAGCAAATGAAGGACCACACTAGCATGTGGAGCAGCTGGAGGGAGTTGGAACGGGGACAGCCGAAGGACTGGAAGGAGTGAATCTTTCAGGAGAACTGGTAGATGAGAAACATTTCAGTGATGAGGATCCTACAGGGGTGAATAATACATCAGAGTGGCAAGATAAGGCCACAAAGGAAGAAGATGTCTTGGGAATTCAGTGTGATTTTCCCATCGACAAGAAGCGAGTGTAGCGAGCTAGTATGGAACAGAAGAACCAGTCGTTGGAGAAGCGAGACGAGGTGATTGAGGAGATAAGGAAGATGATGTTAGAGTCGGAAAAGGAATTGGTCAGCAAGAGGAAGTTGGATGAAAAGAAACCTGCACAAGTAGCGGGGATGATGCAGGAGCAGCAACAGCGGAGCAAAGGAGCCAAGAGACGACTCCAGGAGAAATTTTGGGATCCAGGTGGATTTCAACCACGTTGAAAATCTCATGAGAAAGAGATCATGATTTTTTCCGATGTAGAATATGATGCAGGAGAATCGCTCCATATCAACACGCGCCAGCTAATTAACACGTGTGGTGCGCATTCAAGGAAGGAGAGGTGTCGCCCTCTCATTTTTTCCTTAAAAATCCAAGGTGTGATCCAGGCATTAAATGAAGACAAGTTGAAAGATCTGAATCGTGCTTTCGCACAAGCTGGAGTTGAGGTCTCCATTAATAGGGTGATGGTAGAACGGATCTGCGTCTGATTTGGGGTAGATTTCCATCATTTTAATCTGTCCATTAGATAGATGTTTGGAATGGTGATTTTTCACCACCAATGTAGTTTGCAAGGGAAGCTTGTAGAGCCCCTCTTGTATAAATATTTGTATTTGTTTCAAAGTAAAAAAAAAGGGTAGTAGGCAGTAGGTTGGTTGAGTCTTACAGAGGTTAGACAATAGAAGGTTGGGTAGGCTAGAGATTGATGAGAGCCAAGACTTAGTCGCAGTCTAGACTCCACCATTGTAATTTGACATTCCACCATTAATAGAAAATGACAATTTTTCCTATTTTACATTTCTATTCAATGGATGTTGTGTTGTGAATTTATTTCACATGTTCGTGGATTGTAGATGAATATTAGGGATCGTATGTAGGGATAGATATACTATTTTCTATCTGCAACTGTGTTTATTTAAGTTTGGTTCTCTAGGATAAGTGAAAGGAGTACAGGACGGAGAAAGGAAAATTTATGAGCTGATGCAAGGAGTGTGTGTCTGAACTCAGTCGAGTCAGAAGAGAAGCTTCCATGAGGGCACACCAGATTAATTTACAAACCCAGGGAGAAATTTCAAGGTGGTTAAGTTCCTTGGAAAGATAGACTATGTGGAGAGAAGCACAGTTTAGAGTTACTGAACACTTTAGAATACTCTACCAAGAGGGCATCGAGCTTGTGCGAGCATACATAGGAGAAACATGGTTGAAGGTGTTGGAGAATCCCAGAATTGTCGAACATTCTAATGAAGGGAGGCTTTGCAATAAGTGCAACAACAAAGGAAAGGAGATGCCTTAAACATTTCCATAAGGCTAAGGGAGAAGTCATCGAGAAGCCGAGCTGAGCGCAAGGAGTGTGCTAAAGAATTGTAAGTTCATCCTACAAAGCTCAGGAGGAAGAGCGAGAAGCTTCCAGGAGGGCACGAGAAACTTGCAAAGAACTTGGAACCGTGAAGGTTTTCAAGTCGAGCAAATTCGCAGGAGAGTTGCACAGGTTTCTGCAAGGAGTGCATAAATCCTTCGAGAACAACCTAAGTCTCAAAAGGGGAATTTTCACTAAGGGTGCAGAGTCAAGGAATTTTCGAAGTCCCAGAGACAGAGAATTCATCCATAATCGAAGAGGATATAGGGGGAAGAAGGTCAAGAGGTTCGGGAGCAGGAGCTTCGTAAGGTTTTCCAAGAGAAAGCAAAGGATCTTCGTGAAGTCACGAAGAGCGATTTCAAATCCAGACCATTGGATATGGAAGGGAACATGGAAAAGAATCAACACATTGTTGATTCATGATCAAAAGAAGCAAAGTCAAAAGGATAGAAGACTCATGAAGTCTGAACGTGTGATTCGATCACAACAATTGATCGCGGGAGGAACGTGGACCGTAGATCTGGTCCCGAAGAGTTCACTGATTCATAAATTGGGGAAAGGAGGAAGTAACTCATGAAATTCCCAAAGCGTCGGGTTGCGCAGGGAGTTGGCCCATGGTTATAGTCCATGGTCACATCAAAGAGGGAACCTAGCATCGGGATCTAGTGTCGTTGGTGCAATATCTAAAAGCGCTAAGGAGAGGGTCTGTAGGTGCCACATAACAGGCGTCCGGGAATTGAAAAGGGCATGTGTCAAGTCAAATAGGTTCCATCAGGAGCCTAACGAGTCACTCGACTTGATGACTTGAACGATCCTAGACCGAGAGGTCGTGCCAGCCCCAAAGGAGTGAAATAAGGAAGG
>SNQJ01S0092392.1:0-32498 GCA_010110895.2 Picea sitchensis
TGATTGATGTTAAACCAATAATCTTTGGTGGTATATTTGTATTGTTAACAAGACTTAGTTGTAACCACCCTTGAGTGTCATGTATGCATTGAATGAGTAGACCTCTTATTTATGTAGAGTGGAGTTATTATTCATGAATAGGATTGTATATGTCCATTAATTTGAATGCATGTCTATTGATATGAATGCATAGATGTGTTTAATTGTTGAACATGAAATTGTACTTGTTATGTTTTGGATAATACCATTTTTAACTAGTTGTCTTCATCTTGAAGGTTATGCTATGTTGTTTACTTTGAATGATATTTTTGAGTGGGTTGTATGCAACTCTTCATAATGAGCATGTATGAAATGATCATATAGCAAGTGTGCAATAGTGTTATGTATGCCATGGTATAATACATATTTTCTCTTGTTGTTAGCTACCATATGAAAGAGAGAAACATATTTTAATTATGCCTTTGAAACTTATCATGTGAATGATTGTGAAATTTCATACAATAGACTAGTCTTAAGTCTATTATGGTAATATATATTTTTTTTTACACAAGAAAGGGGTTTATATATTAAAGCCAGTGGTATAACCACTGTAAAGAAAACTTACATAATTCAGCCCTGCGATCAGTGCAGGAGCTTTGAGATTACAAAAGGGGTTTCCATGCTATAAAGTCCTAGAATTCCCATAACAGTCGAGAGTGAAAAATATAACTAAAATCATAATAAGAACCGACTTACAGCGCGATTGTCTGAGTTGCATAAGGGCCTATATTCCAACTTACAAAGAAGAGAACCAGAGATCCAAAAAGACCTAATTCTAGGAAAGAGTAATTTGGGATTAAGTCTTCCGACCCGAAATGGAGGAGCTTGTGCTCGTGGTCACCTTCCCCCCTGCATCTGTCTGGTGGCTCTGTCCTGCAGCTTGAATTTCTAGATTTTCAATTCTTGGTTCCAAATCAGCAATTTTGTTGTTAGCTTGCTGAGTTGTGTAGGTGAGAGCTTCTACCGCTTCCTCCCTTAGATGGATTAGATCTTCCTCCATCATTTCGAACCTCTGACCTCCTTCCCCGTCAAGATGGAGCAAGAATCCTCTATGCATGCTAAGCGTGCATTTCAGCCTACAAATTTTGAGTTCTAGGGAGGGCGATGGATTAGGGGGGCTGGATGAGTTGGAATTGGACTACATTGCGAGAGAAATGGACAAAGACCAGGAGGGAAGCCAGGCGAGAAACCAGACTAACCGGGGGAAAGAATGGGAGCTCAAGCTAGGTGAGAAACTAGACAAAATTGGGAAGGCAAGATGAGCAGGAGTAGTTTGCCACCTTCCTGAATTTACGGTATCTCGTTTGTGCACCACCATGGGAGGAGGGGGGGCTTGCGCGAGTGTCATGCAGGAGGTATAAGAGATCTGTGCAGAGGTGCAGGAGGGACATGAGGCGAAGGACATGGAGGGGGAGGGGACGAGACATGAACAGTGCAGATAAGTATCGTTGCGTGGGAGAAGGGACAAACAAAGGAGGCAGAGGAGGGCTGCCACGAGTATGACGTTGGGAGGGAACGAAGGCCACTTTCCCTAGGAGGCCTAGCTGAGCGCTCGTCGAGTGTCGCTAAGGCAAAGGGACAAAAACCAAAGTTACATTTAGGGAGAGATGACCCCTGCTCAAGTGGGTGGCGGCTTTGGCAGCTGGGTCAGCTTCGACATTGAGATGACCGAGCACATGAAAGAAGTCAATTTTTTGGAAGGAGCGGGAGAGCCGCATGATTTTCTTGAGAATGTGGTGCAGATTCATTTGAGTAGGAAAGGTGTTGGTGACCATAGCTTGGATTAAAATCCAGGAGTAGCCTATCACCGTTATTTCTTTGATTTCTAGCTTCCGAGATTGGATAAGTCCTTACCAAAGGCTTAGAGCTTCTGCTATATTATTGGATTCGACTCCAAGCCCCCAAGAGTAGTCTAATTCCCATAGTTCACCAGATTTCATGATCCTTAGTGAGAAGAGGGGGGGCTTTGAGGTATGGAGCGAGGCTATGGATCTAATATTTATCAGGGGAGTTGAGAGAAAGGGACTTGGTGCAAGGCCAAAGGTAGGAGAGGCAGTCTCCCAGTAGGGCTATGGCTTTAGCAGAAACGATGTCGGGCGAAGTAGTCAGATTTCTAAAGATTCTGGAGTTTCTTTCGAGCCAAATTTTCCAAAGGATGAATTTAGGGAGGGACATCCAGCAACAGTTGATTTGAGGGTTGGCCTTGAGAGGGAAAGGAAAGAGGGTGGCCCAGGTTTTTAGCAGACTGGGTATGTTAGGAGGGAGTTGGTCAGAAGGGATCCCTCCTAGCAGGGCATGCCGCCAGACTTCTTTTGCAAAGGGGAAATTGAGGAGCAGGTGGTCAACAGATTCTTCATGGATTTGACAGAGAGGGCATCAGATTCTAGGTTTAGTGGCTCAGAGTAGTCCTAGCGCTTCAACTTCATTAATTTTTTGTTAAATTATTAGTAATGGAGCACATATCAATTAAAAAATTATTATGGTAATATTAATATCAAAATGGTAATATTAATATTAATATCAAAATTGCAGCCTAATATATATATTTTAAATAAATATTGGTCGTCGCAATTGCGGCGCCAACCTTAATTATTGCGACAATTTTGTTGTTTAAACAACGAAAAGATGTCGTCGCCTGTGCGACGACAACTTCAATTGTTGCGACAGTTGTGCTATATAAAAATGAAAAGTTGTTGTCGCCTATGCGATGACAACTTCAATTGTTGCGATAGTTGTGCTATATAAAAATGAAAAGTTGCCGTTGCACATGCGAAGACAACTTCAATTGTTGCGACAGTTTTGCTGTATAAAAATAAAAAGTTCTTGTTGCACGTGCAATGACAACTTCAATTGTTGCGACAATTTTGCTATATAAAAATTAAAATTTGTCGTCGCACATGCGACGACAACTTCAATTGATGCAACAATTTTGTTATATAAACAACGAAAAGTTGTCATCGCACATGTGATGACAACTTCAATTGATGCGACGGTTTTGCTATGTAAACAATGAAAAGTTGTTGTTGCCAGTGCGACGACCGATTCAATTATTGTGACATTTTTTCTATATAAACCACTAAAGTTGTTGTCGCAATGGGCATTGCAATTGAGACAAAATGTTGGTTTCACATAGTTTTCCTATATTGTCATATTGGCGATGATATTTCTTTTTTTGTCGCACTTTCCTATGTTGTCGCTCTTGCGGAATTTTTTCAAGTTTGTTGCAATTGCCACGTGACATAAAATGACGTTTCAAAGACTCTTGATTCGTCACAATGTCAATGACATAACGTCGAAACAACCGTTGCAAAATGACCCAAATATGCTAGTGTATCCTCCCAATGAGGTAGAAAAGAACTCATAGAACTGGTGCTTGATCCATTGAGATGCGCCTAAAACCTATGTGTACCTTTCTCTGACCTGTCACTAGTATCCACTGAAAACCCAAGTCTATACACTCCTCTCAACTGAAAACTAAATGCTAAATACACCACTACAATCTGAATGTACACACTACTGAAAACCCAAACTGGAAATAGCTTGACCAACAAGATTATTTGCACTTACCTACCCTAGCTGCTGAAAAAAACAACCAATCAAGTGAAATCAAAATGCCAATGCAACCTTGCAAGCACTTTATCCACTGTTTGCTTTCTTTGCTCATGCTTGCTCCAAAGCCTATTTACTGATAATTCATTCAAGAATATATCTATAAATTCAAATCTCAAAAAATTAAAACCATTGGGACTATTTACTGCCTCCAACAAAACTACAAATGGATCCTCTAAAACATGCATAAAAAAACAACCATTTTCACACCTTCCACTACATCCTTGTTTTTATGTGATTAAACACGTTGATTTCCACCAAAAGGCTGAAAAATCTGCTGAAAATGAAGTAAATAACAATCTTCTGAATTAGAAGACAGTGTTGGCTGAAATGAAACCCCTGGTGGCAAGAAATCAGTATCTAACACCGAACTTGATTGAATATCATATTTATTTCCAAGCTGGTAGTTGAGCACATGCTGCAAATCTGAACTGAAATAACCTTCCATGTAATCAACAACACAATCATTAAACGTATGATAAGGTTGTTGGTCTTCCTCACTGATAACAATTTGCTCATGTAAAACAGTGTCACTGTGAATGCATCTAGACTTCCCTGCTTCCTCTGTTATCTCATGATTTACTCTCAACAATTCAAAGTAAGAAAAACACAATGGAAGATAATTTTCATTGGCAGGTCCACTTCTTTCTTCATATTCAACATCATGCCTGGAGGATTTCTGATTTGAAACATTATAAACATTTTTCTTCAGCAAATTGAAAGAATATAAACACAATGGTAAAGTTATTTCACCTGATTCAAAATTTCCTTCATTTTCTTCACTATAACTATGATATGTAGGTTGATTGATCTCATTACACTGCTGAAAAGGAACATTTTCTGATAGAGAACATGCAACTGGTTGTTCTAGGAAGTCAACATCATAATCATCATCATATTCATCATATATAGGCAAATCAACGACATCTGCATTGTCATCTAACAAGAAAAAGCTTGGGACATCAACATGATCTTCAATAAGTTGATCCTTATCTTCTGCAACAATGTCATCATTGAAAACTTTGAAAAAATGCATGGAACAATCAATTTTCTGCTCATGTTGAAAAAGATCAGGATGTAAATCGACTTTTGGTTTATGCACAATCTCATGCTCTTCTTCTACACCATCATTCTTTGTATTTACAACACTCTCTAAATTATGATTTTGCATCCTCTGACATCCTTGAAGATTTTCATATACTTCCTGGGCATCAACAAAAACATTCATACATTATTGAACATATTCAAATATCACAACCATATTATGTGCATCAATGCTATCCTCTTGTTCATCAAACAATTCTGATTTGGTTTTACTAATCTTCAGGAAATTTTCTTGAGGACTGTCATTTTCAATTTCAAATGAATGAATGGAAATAATTCCATGTTCATAATCTTCTTGCAAATGTGAAAATCTAACAACATGAAATATTTAACAGTCTAGAGTTCCCATGGATGCATTTTCAAAACCATGATTTTCAAAGGAATTAAATAAAACATTTGCCTCTTCATTATCTTTCTGTATTTCTGATTGAAAAGTGGCATACATTGTTTTGTTTCTTTCCTAAAACTCTATGTCATTTGTTGATTCACTGCTTGAAATCTCCATAGATGCAGTTTCAAAACCCTCATCCATGTATAATCCACTTAAAATTTGAACAACCACATCATTCACAGGGGAAGAAAGACAACTTTGAAGCATTTTGTGTTGAAGGAAATCTTGTTGAATATCTTCATCAAGTTCAGGAGAAGGAAATTGAATTTTAGCAACAATTTCTTGGTCAACTTCATCTTCATCCAAAGGGGGGACTACTATTTTTTGTTGGGATGAATATTCATAAAGGGCTTCTATGATCTCATCATCCATACACTCTTCATCACCAAAAATATTTTCAAGGTACTTAATGAAATGCTCACAAAATTCACAACAATCTTCAAACATCAAGAATGAAGGATTAGATTCTCCATAATGCTTAGAAATCTCATGTGGAAATACTTAAGAGAGTATAAGCTTCCTATTTTTAAACCTTCATACCACAATCTTTCTTTCCCCTCTAGAGTAGCCATAAAAAATTTCATCAAACAATCCTCATGAAATTTAACCCCCATCTTACATATGTGCAAGTGAAATCTAATCAAGTGCAAGGCAACATCATTTCCTTTTCCATCTTCGAATTTAGGAAAATATTTTTGCTAATATATGTGAGGAATACGATTTGGAAAGCCATGAATATGAGAGCAATTAATTGGAGAATACCTTGCAAATATGTGATCCATATTGAAGAAGTGGATTCATCAATAAAATCTTTATGCCACTGAGTCTTTGGACAATGGAGTCGCCATGAAAATTTTGAATTCTAGATTCTTGAAAATGGAGTTTCTAGGTGAATGATGTATAATATTTTTGTGTCTGAATACTTTTCACCATCAATACTCAGATATGAACTTTGTTATTTATCCCAGGGAATATTTCACCTTCACTCCCCGGCAACGGCGCCAGAATGTTAGCACGTTGTAAATTTGTTTGGTTGATAAAACAAACAACGTAGGTAACCTACAAACCAACTTTAGAGCTGGGTACTAGCCTGCTCAACTTAGAGAGGGATCTCTCTTGTCACTCAATCTTTAATAGATGAATTTTCTTTACCAAATCAATGGCTAGGTTTTGTTGTTTTGAAGGGATTTTTATAATTTTTGTTGGCAAGGAAGGGGAGGGACACTTAGGTCTATGGAGTCAAAGTTCTAAAATGAATAGAAGCACTGACTGGTCGGTATAACTTTCCAGAGGATAAAGGCTAAATGAGGTGATAAATCTGAGTTATAAATTGTAATTTGCAGAGTGTAAGAAGAAAGGGGAAAACAAGTAACAACATCAGAGCATTAATGAAATGAATTATTAATTAGTTAGGAAGAACTTGACATAGTTTAAATTGCATCAACCAAGAGCATCACAAGATGAATTTAGGGCCTTTGACTATCCAATTTAAACAAAAGACAAGAAAAATGACATCAAAAATATAGGAAATACATACAAAGAGAGGAGACAAAAATCAGATCACCACCATTACAATTAGCTTTTCATGTAAACTTCAAGACTTCTGCATGCGTATTCTATTCAGCGTCAAAAAATTACATTCAAGTTCTAATAGCTAAAATCATTCCCTTGCACTTCTACCAACTTATAATACATTTGGAACTCCTAATATTCATACAAGCTGAGTTCCTTCTATTTGAAACTGATTACAGTGATTACAAAGAAAGACTTCGGCTTCTGAAACCGGTTACATTGATTAAAATGAAATGTTTTGGTTCTGAAACCGATTACAATGATTTTGTCTTATCTGTTGTTTCAATCCCTCTCTCCATCCTCTGACTCTATCATTAGCCCTTCATGTGATTCATCATTTTTCATCTACCTCTGGACATCATTTACTAGGTCCTGGAAAACTATAATTGGTCTTACCCAACTGGGATATTGCCTTCGATTGCAAGTCAGGGACTGCTCTGTCTCAAATATAATTCCCTACCTGAAAACAATTGGAACTAGCGAGCCGAGTTAGTGTGTGGTTGAGTTACAGGTGGAAGACGATGTTTGTGCCAAGGTCTAACAATCCAGTGTTTAAAAAATAATAATAAAATAAAATAAACAACTAACATTCGTTTTCAGGGGCAAGAGGAAGTGGTTTGGGGAAACCTACTTTTTTCCCTGAAATGCACCAGAAGATGCCACGTAGCTCCCATAGAAAACTATGGTTTACATTTCGTCCCGCTCTCCAAAATTATCCTTCACGCATCTTCTCCCCTTGAAATTGTTCTCAGTCGTTGATCTTGGTACCTCATGATCCACGATGTGTTGGGCTCGATAAAATCCATTCTCCTGCTAGATTTAGCCCTTTCCTTCTAGATTTATCCCCTTTTACTAGTTTATCGGGCTTCTAAACCGGTTTAGCATCCTGCTAGATCTTGAAATCTAGATTTCACATAAAAAATTTAACATGTGATAACAGGAGGAAAAGAACCATTCCAGGTGTGATACACATTCTAGGTTTGGAAAGGAATATTATATCTATCAGTAAGATGAGTGACATTATGGTACACACTCTGTTTCATAAGGGTTTGTGAAATATGGTCAGTGGTGCGATGGTATTAATGAAAGGAGTTTGGATTGGAACCCTATACAAGTTATTAGGGAATGTCGACTCAACTAGATGCAACAACATTGTTTTTCTTTAATTCGACTCAAATTTGACTCAACTCGACTTGACTCAGGTTGAGTCGGTACATATCAACTCAACAAGACATGATAAAATCGACCCAACCATGCTATGGCATGAGAGGATGGGAAACATTGGAGAAAAAGGAATTCGAGATATGAACAATAGAGATATGGTCGAAGGTTTTCCTGAATGTGGTTTAGAAGTCAAATTTTGTGAACATTGCATATATAGAAAACAAAGCCGGGTAAGGTTCCCATCCAGAGAGACAAGGGAAAATGGGATTCTAGAATTGGTGCATAGTGATGTGTTTGGCCCAGTTTCAATGCCTTCACTTGGTGGATCCCTGTATTATGTCTCCTTCATAGATGATTTTTCCACGAATACATGGATATATTTCCTGAGGAAGAAATTAGAGGTTTTCAAGAAATTTAAAGAGTTTAAAGCTCTTGTAGAAAACCAGAAAGATAAGAATATTAAGGTGCTAAGAACTGAAAATGGTGGTGAATTTTGTGGAAAAGAATTTTGTCAGTTCTGTAAGCAGTGTGGCATAGCAAGACAAAATATCACACCATATACCCCATGGAAAAATGGAGTTACTAAGAGAATGAACAAAACATTGATGGATAAGGCAAGGAGCATGCTCAGTGGTGTTGGGATTGCACACGAATTCTGGGCGGAGGTAGTCGACACTGTAATATATCTGGTGAATATTTATCCTTCGTCGGTGCTAGTCGACATGACTCCACATGAGGCATGGTTGGTTAAGAAGCCTTCGGTTGCACATATATAATTATTTGGTTGCAATGCATTTGTGCATGTTCCCAAGGAAAAGAGGAGCAAGCTAGACAAGAAGGTAGTCAAATGTAATTTCATTGGATATAAAGAAGGAACGAAAGAATATAAGATCTGAGATCTTGAAGAACAATGTACACTTGATATGTGGTCTTCAGAGAATTCAGAGGTAAGTCCGAGCCTGAAGAAGTTGTTCAAATCAAGAATAATACTGAGACGATGCAGTTTGAACTGATGAATGCAGAAGATGATTCAGATGAGTCGACTATATCTGAGGAAGAGGTGGAACAACAAACTTCGGTGGTAAGGAGGTAAAAAAGAGTAAGAAAATCAATCGAAAGGTATAGTTTTCCTGACTTCCATTTCACATTCGTGTTAACTACTATCTACGATGAGCCTAAGTTGGTCGGTGAGGAAGTCGAATCTGTAGAGGGTAAACTTTGGAAGGATTCCATGGTCAAAGAGATGGAATCATTGCACAATAATGATAAATGGGATTTATTCAAGTGACCTAGTGGAAGAAATCCCGTTGGTAGAAAATGGGTATTCAAGAAGAATGTGAATGCTGAAGGACAAGTCAAGAAGTTCAAAGCTCGACTGGTAGGAAAAGGTTATTCCCAAGTCGAGGGAGTCGACTTTGGTGAGATTGTTTCCCTTGCTGCAAAACTAACATCCATTAGAGTACTAATGTCTCTGGTTGCAACATTCGATCTGTAAATAGAGCATATGGATGTGAAGACAACATTCCTACATGAAACAACCTGAAGAATTTGTAGTAAAGGGAAAGCAAGAGTTGGTGTGCAAACTAAAAAGATCCCTCTACAATTTAAATAAATTTACAAGGATGTGGTACCAGAAGTTCAACACATACATCCTTAGTTTAGGATTTGTGAGAAGAAAAGATGATCATTGCATATATTCCAAGGAAGAAGGTGGGAATTTCATATATGTAGCTTTGTATGTTGATGACATGTTTCTGATTAGAAGCAACATGGATGCAATAAAGTAGGTGACGAAGCAACTATCCTCCAAGTTCGACATGAAGGATATCAATGTAAATAAATTCATTCTAGGAATGGAGATTAAGAGATATTGAGCCACTAGAAATATCTGGTTGGATCAGATGAAGTATATTGAAACAGTTCTAAAATGGTTTAACATGCCAGATTGCAAAACAAGGAAGGTGCCAATTCCTGTGGGATCAAGGCTTACTACTAAACAATGTCCAAATACACAAGAAGAAATAGAGGACCTGGCATGTGTTTCCTATGTAAGTGTTGTTGGTAGTCTAATGTATGCGATGATATACACTTGACGAGACATTTCCCATGTAGTGGGAGTGTTGAGCAGGTACACATCGACACCTGGAAATGAGCACTGGACAACCGTCAAGAGAGTATTCAGGGATTTTTGTGGCATGAAGGACTATGCTATATGCTACCAAGGAAGACCTAGAGGTGTCAATGATAAATTAAATGTACATAGATTTTCCAATGCCGACTAGGCTAGAGATCTGGATTGATGGAGATCGACTAGTGGATATGTCTTCAAGATGTTTGGTGGAGAAATAAGCTAGATGAGTAAGTGACATGTGGTCGTAGCCTTGTCAACAATAGAAGAAAAATACATGGAGGCCACTCATGGAAGCAAAGAAGTGGTATGGATGCAAAGGCCATGTTCATGAATCAGGTTTGAGAAGAGAGATATACAGGTAAGTTTTGATAGTCAAAGCACAATATTTCTGGCAAAGAACCCTGGTTATCATTCTAAGACTAAGCACATTGATGTACAATACCATTTTGTAAGAGACATGGTGGAAATTAATAAGGTGCTACTGGAGAAAGTAGACACGTTGGAAAACATAGTAGACTCGTTGACCAAGTCTATGAGTTCTGTGGATTTCTCTTGGTGCAAAGAGGAAATGGGCATTACTTCCCTGGGTCCATGAACGAAAGTTCAGGAATCTCATGTTTCAACAAAGAAGACAACAATTGGTAGAATGTTGGGTTGTTATATTCTTTGCAGTGAAGGTCAAAGTCGAGGTGGATCAACAACAAGTAGAAGGTCGAGGTGAGTCGACCGAGTAAATTCAAAGTTGAAGGTCGAGGCAGTTCGACATGGTAAAGGCATAAAAAACAAGTTGAAGAGGTCAACCAATAAGAGGTTGAAAGGTGGACATGTGGAAAATGACTGAAGACTAAATGAAATTCGACTGGTAGTTGAATGGTAATATGACTTGGAGTGAACTATAACAGAATCCCAAGATTCATGGGATTTGTATCCAATGATCTACATGGATCTATAACTGTTTTTGGGTTCCAAGTATTTAGGGTTTTTCCTGTTGTAAATCCTATAAAGAGGTGTGTTGTAAGGCCATAAAGGCTAATCAATGAATTGTAGGATAGACAATCTTTAGAGAAATATTAATATGTAGGTTACTGGTCTTGCATATGTAAGCCATATTGGCTATAGGGTTGTTCTTGCACATGAAAGAGGGTATGATGTTGATTGTGTCTTAGGTGTGGACCAAGGTTAAACATGTAACATTTTATTCTGATTGAATAAGACAATACGAGAGTAGAATGCTCAAGGAATGATGGTTTTACCGGTTTGGGTTTCTAGGTTAAAATCTTTGTGTATTGTGTGATTACTTTGTCATTTACGTTCTTGATTAAATTCTTCTTCTCTTCTACTAGGTTTAGTGTGGAAGTGTCTATCATTTCTTGACATAAACTGCAAATTTCTTTATGCTTTTTCAAGCATTAGTGTAACACTCAAGTTTTTCAAAATGCTAGTGGCTTGCATTCTGAAGTCCTGTGTTGCTAGGGACTTGGAAAGAGTTTTGAGGAGTTCAACCATCGAGGGAGAGACCCAGAGATCCATAAATAGAAACATAAGGATTGTGTGATAGTGATTATATTATCTTGATATTATGATAATGGAGCCATTGAGCCTATTTCTTTTGGTTATTACCAGCATAGCAACAAAGATATCATTCAAGGAAGTTGTTCATATTTTTGGTGTGATCATCTGTTTGGTGAAAATATGTTGTATTTATGTTGAATTCTCTTACAAGAAGCAAAAAAAATCAACATATAATTTGTGAACTTGCATCTATTGCATATAGTTGTCTTTGAAAATCCATGCAACTTGTGTATTTTGTTCATGTAGGTAGTAGCCAATTTCAATGCTGAAAATGTGGCTTGAATGGGCAGGAAATACACATATATGGTTAGACCAGGGACCTAAAACATAATATCGCTGTCATTAGATTTCAAAAATATGATAACAAACTCCAATGTGACATCTTCCCATATTTGGTCAAGAATTTGTAGTGGTTGCAATATGTTGGGGACTAGACCTATCCAAAATAGATTTCATGATTATGAGAACCAAGAGTCAATAAAAAAATAGGGATCATCCCATCCTTAGGCTTGGTACTATCTACAAAGAGGACATTTTTAAATCTGCAAATTCAAAGAATATCCCCTGGTTGCAAGACTAAATGTTTTAATAAGTTGGTGTGCTATGCATTGTATTATTGGTTAAATCACTACTGTCTAAAATACTAAAAAATATTTCAGTACTTGAAAATTCGTGGCTAGAAAATATTTCAGTACTTGAAAATACTCCCACTATTGTGGTAAGATTTATTTTTCTAAAATAAATAATGATGATGTAAAGTTTAGTCTATTGTCTTGTTTCAATATCAGCAGACTTCAAAAAAATATTATGAATTTGTATAAGTGCTAGAAAATGTTGTCCTCATTTGACCAAAAGATTATCCTTTTTTAATTCTTTTTGTAATTTTTAAGTACTGTAAATTTTCCTGGGCCTGTTCAACTTCCTTACGCACACCAGATATCTGTTGTAATTCAGATCTCATGGCCTCATGGATGGAAATTTATTGTTCATATTGGAGGCCTAGCTGGGCCTATTCATAACTAATAGTTTGGTGGAATTCCCCTAGCTCGTGGACCACAGTAGAAATAAAGTTTTGTATTTCATTTGTGGGAACCTGTGACAAGTCGAGTTCTGTCCTTACTGAGATTGAATAGATTACTGCAAGTGGATCGACACTCAACATTCTATGTTGACTGGATTTTGGAGCATCGACGACTGGATTAGTCAAGGACAAATATTCTGGTAAAGATGGCAGAGTGAATTGTTGGCTTAGAAGATGTAACTTTCGCATCATGTTGTTTTGGGAAGCTTGCTATCTAGCCAACTATGCATAAATCTCCTTCATCATTTTGGCGACTTGCGGGATTTGAGTGGGGGAGCCTACAGCAGGTTTCTTTTGGGATATTGTACGTCAGAGTTTACTGGAACAGTATGGGGTTTGGAGTTGGTCATGGCAAATGCATATTCTTATTCAACAGGGGTTGGCCATGGTCTAGGTGAGAACTCTCTTTCAGAACTGGAGTGGATGTCGATATGAGCGGTGACCTGAGTTTTGACCACTCGCCTCTATTTTTTAGCTGTTGCGGCATCAACGTTAGATCCACTAGTATGTTACGTGTGTTTGGGTGAATTGGGAGATTCGTGATCTTGGGATGTCGTTGAGTTGTCACGATTCTGGACAGCCGCCATGACGTGAGTCTATTCCTTGGAATTTTTGGTCCTGAGCTCAATTTCAACTTGTACCTCTGAAAAGGGAGGTTGGTATTTGGCTGGCCAATTTGCAACACCCACCATGATATTTGTTTCCATAATATAAAAAGGGAGTATGAATTTAATATTTCCTATAGCTACATGGCGAGAGATTAAGACATTATGGAAATCACATTTAAATTCAAGAAAACCTTCATACCTGGCGAAAATATGGCCTAGGACGTAGACCATTTCATTTGAAGAAACGATCAATTGAGTGTACCATTGGTGAAAGGATTTGGCTAGCGATGCACATACCTCAATATCCTTGGAATGATGCAGAGGTAGGAATCATGGAGCAAGAAAGGATGTGGATATATCCATGTCTATTTCAAATCTGGGGGTGGTCACCATAGTACCATACCTAGTACCATACCTAGTAGCAAGAGGACCCAACTATAGTGAAATTATTTTTCCTCATCCTGTGCATCAAGACAATTAGTGTTGAATTGCTTCAACAAGTAGGGGGGCCATGCCATCTGAGTCCCTTTGACACATCACTCCATTGTGAGAACTACCCCAATAGTGCATTCATCCTTCCGACATTTACGGATCAATTTACATGCTAAAAACTAAGTGGTAAATATGACATATGAATCACTTATTTTGGGGATTACAACCCGACTCTTTCCCTTGTGTGTCTCAAACCTAGAATACACTTTTTCCTGCTAGCATCCTTTGCATTGAGACTATCTGTCAGGTCGTCAATAGAAATGGGAAGGCCGGAAATCCTATGTATAATATCCTGGTTGATATGATATGGCTATTCCAACCATAGGTAACCACCATGCACTCTGATGAGGAGGAAGTATACACATGACTAAACGGCCTAAGCCTGACCGAATTATGTACACTTAAGAAGTGACAAAAGACCAGATTTTTTTAGAGGTTTGGTCCACTATTGCATCATTGCTCTGTCGATTTCATCCTCTCTTTGGATGCGCTCTATGTATCTGTTGGACTGTAGTTCGAGGAACTTCTTGGGATCCCTAATATTGTAATCAACACAGTTAATATGGGGTACTTTCCCAAATTTAGAACCTTCAAAGGTTACAACAAAGGGTAGCACTAGATCAAGAATTATCTCTTCTTTTGTGGCATTTTATTTTGGTTGGGCATGGGGTTTACTTGAATATGCCATATCAAATAAAGTTACAAGGATACTGGGGTTCTACAGGAAGGAGATGATATTTGTGGCTGTGAATGCATTACTAAGAGGGGGTTTGTAGTGGTCCAAATGCTTAAAAATATCATAACAGAACAAAAATACACACCATATACAGAATGTGAGCGTGGAGCACAAATCCAATATAGATAAGTTACACAATAACTCCTTAAAGAGTATGAGAACCTCCTCCACATAAACAAATACATTCATACCTCACAATTCACATGTCTCCAATAATTAATACATGATCTCTATATACCTATTCACACTCGCATATGAGGCCCCTTTACTATTAGGTCGACCCTATTACATATATATTTACACATTACATGTAAATTTAGGCCCATATATTCCCCCCCTTAGGGTCATATCATATACATTTATCCCTATATATGCTCCGCTTGGGTCATAACATAGTACCCTCATTCAAAAATCTTTGTCCTCAAAGCTTTGCAAATAAAGGCTTCACATGTGATGAAACCAAGTAATATGATTTTCTTATGTTCCTACTCTCTTCCTTCCATTGATGGTGATTCATCCATCCAAAATCAATTATTTACAGTCGTAATCCTTCGTGTCTAGTTGTTGCACAATTTTGTTTCCCTTGATTCCATGTATCATTGTTGAAGCTTCTCCAATTTGTAGTAGATGTTGGTCTGTGATAATATCTTGTTGAATAATGGTTTTTTTATGCCATATTCCATGAATATTGATGATTATTCCATCTTCTTCCTTGATAATGTCAATATTAATATTATTTTCTTCCTTGAAATATTTCTTAATAATGAGGGTGTCGACATCGTTTGACATTTGACGATTTTCTTCATTATGCACACCCATTTCATCTATCTTCTTTTCAGAGGCAAGGGCATCCTCAATCATTTTTGTTTGGTTTTTGATTACTCTAGCCTTGGACACAATACCATCATATTTGACATGTACATCCTCTATATGGAGTTCAACTTATTCAAGTATATTTTGGTGACCTTCTTGAATCTTGTCTTCTTTGTCCTTTTGAAGCTGCAATGTCACCCCATTTATCAAATTCTGACGTCGTCCTTCAATTCTGGATTGCAATTCCAAGTTTACCTCATCAGTATTTAGGGATTCCTCAACCTTCTTGCAAATTTTCTCTTCAATTATTTTAGTATATTCTTCATCCAAGATCCTTGTTTCTTCTTGATTTTGATAATTCTTCTTCTCTTCCTTCAATCTCTTAACCTCATCCAATAGTTTTTTATTATTGTTTCATAATCTACATATTTCATATTTCTTTTGCAATTCTTTCCTTGAATCATTTTTTTCCAACTTTCCATCGCTAATGTTTTCCTTCTTTATGTTCTTAACCTCCTTAATGAGTGGTTAATTAAGAGATTGAATCTTGGAAAACTCATCATATTTATTAATAATATATATTTTTAGTTCTTCATTCTCATTTTGAAATTTGGATAAATTTTCTTTTGCTTCTTTTAACTCATCTTGAATTGTATACATTGCCTCTATTTTTTTTTATCGTTAATCCATTTATATGAGAAGAGTTTTTCAAATTCTTCCCATGTGAGATTCCATCTAGTATCCTTATCCATACTCATCCACCACTTTTGATCTTCACCAAAAATATAAAATCTTGTTTTTGAAGGCTTCCTATCATATTCCTTTACTAACCTCAACCATTCCATATGATTCATTTTTTCATTATCTTCATCTCCTGTAAATTTAGTTATTTTCATTTTCTTAATTGAGGTCTAACCACAATATTCAACTTCAAACCTCAATATATATTAAATATAATGATATCAAATAGTTATAACACTTGTTCCCATATAATATTCTATGTTTTCTCTTTCCAATGGCTTTTCAAACCATCTCAATTGAACATTCCAATAAAAAATTATGATAGTTTTAAGTGAGCATACCTCCGAAACCATGATTTGGAGTTTGTCCTTCTATCCAACCTTCCTTATGATGTTTTTATAAAATTTTGGCCCTTTTGTGTCTGCAATTTTGACCTGTAGTACACTAAAATGTGTTCTCTGCAATGCCATAGGTCTGACCAAAATTGGATGTGCTAAGTGAAAGTTATGGTAACTTTCCCAAACCTTGTTGATTTTTGTCCTTTCCAAGAGAGAGAAATTGTACATAATGCCATGCACCCAATATTTGATATCATATTTTGAAACTTGTACTCAAAATACTAAAAAATGGCATCTTTCCAATGCAACTAGTCTCATAGAATTTGGATCCTCTATGAAGAATATGTGTCTGTTTTACCTAAAACACTTGTTTGATACTAGTTACAAGCCTAGTCAAAATCCCTATATTCCTCAGGGTGTATCTCTGAAAGTAAAACGACCTAGAAGATGAAATTACCACACATACCTTTATATGTCTTATAAACTTCCTCTAAGTTTTTCCATCTGAACTAGACTCAAAAAAATGTTATAGCGAAAATTCCAAGAGGACTTGCTTGAGGAAGCGAAACCCTAAGATCGATGCTATGAAATCAAATATAGTTATCCAAATCCTTCAAAATATCCTAAAATAAGAAAAGTACACACCATTAACATAATGTGAGCTTGAATCATAACTCCAAGATATATAAGTTACACAATTACTACTTAAATAATAGGATAACCTCCTCCACATAACCAAATACATTCATATCTCACAATTCACATGTCTCCAATAATGAATACATGATCTCCATATATACCTATTCACACTTGCACATGAGGCCCCTTTATTATTAAGTCAACCCTATTATATATATTTACACATTAAATGTACATTTAGGTCCATATATGCCCCGCCTTGGGGTTGTATCATATACATTTATCCCTATATATGCTCCCCTTGGGTCATAACAGGGGGTTAAGGAGATTTCTTGGAAGGAAGAGAAGAGGTAAGGAAGTCGAAGATTGTGATCTATTCGAAGAGGATTAACCTACAATGACTCCCACTTTTGCATGAATGTAGAGTTACTACCCATATTTTCCATGAGTTTGTTGGTACTCTGTTATCCCCTATCTATGAGCTTTGTTGTGCTGGGTGGCAATGAATCATTGTAGCTTTAATGATAATCTTTTTGCCAGCCCATGAAAGTAACTACAAATTTATTATAAATTGGGAAAATAATCCTCCTTTCAGAGGCATTAATGAGCCCATGTTGTTGATTTAGTGTGAAGTTGACGTGGTATAACTACCTGTCATACCGACTATACTAATGAAAAATATGTTGCTGCTGGAAAATATTTTAAATAAATGACGATTTCTACGGTGTAACACATGTGCGAGTTTTTTTCTCCAGTGGTCCCGCACATGTTCCCCTGTACCTCACCATAATAACAATGTAAGGCTTAATTGGATGTAGCAACCCCTAGTAGGTCACAATGTTTTCTTATCTGAGCGCAACTGGTCAGTTTTCATGAGGGAGGTAGGGGACCCAACTTGGACTATTCCATTTAGATCCATTGATTAACTAGTTCTTCTGCAGTGATTCCCAAGTTGTTTATTTTATTAATGGAGTTGGAAAATAGCAACATAGGGAGAATCTCCATTCCTTGTGCATGCGATCGTTTGGACTTCCTCGAAAAACATTGGGGAACTGGGGATATAGGGTGTTTCTTTGGTAGTATGTTCTAGAGATTCATATAATAACTGCATGCTTTGTGTCGTTGTTTAGCTACCCATTTCCTTTCGCAAGGGTAGGTGTATTGATGAAGGTATATATATGGTATAAATATTTCCCTCATTTATGCCTCGATATCAAACCATTCATGATAAGTTTCTCTGTGCGCAGCCCACCATCGCGTAGGAATTCCTACTCGCATTGTATCAAGAGCGTGAGTCTTGTGATTCTCTGAAATTTTTTGTGTCTAGGAAATAAGTGTGTCTATTAGTTTTGACCCATCATACTGATAGGATCCAAATTCTTCCTAGCGTACCTATGTAGATATATGCGCGTTCCTCCTTGTTGATACTTCATATAGCTTCTGCTACCATATTTCGATAACATCTTCTGAATCCATGCCATAAGGCTTGACACTTTTCCAACTCAATTCTCCATATTCAGTGGGATTTATATAGTCTTCCATGCGTTCGGTAATATTATAGATATTTTCAATCATAGAGCTTTATGCATCCTCATCCATCAAATCATTGTATCGATCCCCTTCATAAGGATCTAAAGGTGTGACCATGTGCAGGGTATCCATGTTAAAATACATCTGACTCTTCTTTAAATTCAACACTAGATTTTTGTCAAAGGTCCAATCAATGCCAAGCAATGCAAGGTATGGATCAGATTCATCCATAATCTCTATGACATCGAAGTCAACCTTTGTTTTTACTCCTTTTATATTCACTTCCACTTGCTCCAGTTGGCCTATAGGATAGATATTTTACTGATTGGCTAATTGCAGTTGGATTGGAGACTAGACCAATTTTGGTTTTCTTATCACCTCCTGTGACTTCTTCGATAAAATATTTACATCGAAACCTAGATCCAACATGACTCCATCCATGGCATAACCTACAAGTTTTAAATTCATATTGAACTGTCATCCAATGAACTTCTTCTTACTGACCTGACACACTTCTCTTTATGGTAAGGGGGATAATATATTTTTCTCTATTCCTTGGTCCCCCATGCAAGTAGTGAGAAACTGTGTCAACTTTCTTCCAACATATGGATCTTTAATCAATCGCAAACAACAATGTAAGAAAGTACTTACTTGATCTTCGGCGTTTTCCTTACAACCCAAGTAACACAAGGATTCTGCATGCACTGAGTGCTTCAACTCCTCTAGGTGTTGTTATTCAATTTCCCTTTTCTCATGCATCACAAATTTTCCTATCTATGTGCTTCCTAAATCGACCTCTACGTTGTGTGCTTTATTTATTTGTGCATGCGAGTCTCTTCCAATGACTGTTTCATCACATGTAGGAGCTCATCCATAGTGTGAGTCTCCTCCAATGTTCTTTGGGTCAACTTCTATACTTCTTCATGGATATGAGCTTCCTCTAGTGACTTTTGTGTCATCCGCTGCACTTCTTATTGCATCTAATACTCTTCAAGTGATCTCTGAGTCACGCACTATAGCTCCTCGCACACTCTTTCTTCTTCCATGGATATTTTTGCATCATGCATAAACTATTTTTGTTGGGAAACATCAAACTTAGGAGGGGGTTGGGATGCCTTCCTAATATTCCCTTCTATATTTTGACATGAGCCTTCACCATGCTCAAACTCCACTCATGTATTCACTCCTCCACGGGTTAATACTTGAACATTAACCTACTCATGCTTCTTCTAATTCTTGCACGGTTGCACAAGAATCATGTTGCACTACTTATTATCTTCCCACCTTTTCAACAAGTCGGGATAGTCTTCGGTAACATGCTCGAGACTGTATCAGTATGCGCACATCATGCACGGTTTGGTGCAAAACCTTGATACATGACCAATATATCCATAGTTAAAATAAGTAGGGGGTTTACCTCCCCCTCCTCCATATCCGCGTCCGCAACCACACCCATATCGACCTCTGGGACCTCTTTGGTATTCACCTCGCTTAACACTACCAAAATCACCACCCTATTGTTCCTCTTGTACTTGGAATGAATCACATGTATTTTCTTGCATCAGCATGAATGATCGTCAATTATTGACATCATGCCCCACAAATTTACAAAACTCATATAATGGAGTATGGTTCATCATTTTATACTTGTAGAAATTTTGGAAGCAGGGTGGCACATGGCCCCACTATCTACATATCTCACACCATTATGTCTGTCAAGATGGAAATGGACTTGACATGCCCATCGCTACATAATTTAGAAGTACAAGGAAATCGTCCCTGTGATGCCCCTCAGAGTGACATGTGGTACACCATTGTTGGCACAGGGGCAGACCCAGGGTTCAACACTTCAACAACGCACCAACAAAACCCTAACTACCAACCCTTTCAACAACACCTGCGAAGCAGATGAAGTCTCACCCAAGGTAGAGGAAGGGGTGGTTGCAGGACTCAGATGTCTGCAACCTAGTTAGGACATAGATCTATGGTTACAATACCTTAACAGAGCACTTAGAAATTAACATTCATTAGTATTTAACCCTTATTTACATCGTAGATCCAAACCCTAATTACAGAACAACATAGTATTCAACCAGATCTAACACTTCCAAGAAAATATCACATAGAAATAGATCAAATCTAGCATTCATTCACATTACTAAACACTAAGCTATTAGATTGGATGCATCTAACATATATCATTGCACTAAGCATACATCACATCAACAACTATAATGCACAAAGAAACCACAACACAGGATATACATGGTTCACCCCAGTGTGGGGCTACGTCCACCAACTCTTCTCTTCTTTATTTTCTTATTTTAATCTTCTACAAGCACAGAGCCACACGAACCTACTCCACATAGGACAAGAGATCTTCACACATATTACTAGATCCTCCTTCCCCGAGCTAGGTTTAAGCACAAATCCTTCTTACAAGCTGCACACAAGCTTCTTACAATCGCTTGCATTTAGCTCTACAAGTTCTTAACACACAGTAAGCACAAAGCCTTTGCAATCACATAGATCAAACTCTAGCACTTAGCACACTGGCCTCTTCTTACATAGCCTAGCTATCTATTTATACATTACAAAATGGGCCTAAACATGGGTAAACCCATGGGTTGACATCCAATACTTGTTACATAAACCCTAAACCCAAAAATTCCCTAAGAAGGGGACGATATCCCACAATCTCTACTTCACCTTACGCTCTGCCTTCAACCAGCTTGTCAAAGTACCAAAATCGGTCAAACGTGACCCAAGTTATCCAAAACTTGGTTAAGGGCCAACATTCCCCCAACACTCACTTGTGACTCGTCCTAAGTCACTATGATCTGGGTAACTTGCGTCAAATGCCTCGAGCCTGGCTCGAGATCCTTCGACTTGTTGCTTTTCCAGAGCCTCCTACTCGACGAACTCTTGAATGACCTTCTCAGTGATAGGTTCTTCCAATCATTGTTCAACTGAGGTGACTACGTGTTCTAGCTGTGCACTTTGTCCTTCAATCTCCTCGAAAAGTATGCAATATGCATCCTTCACTGGTTGGAATCGTTGGGTTACTTCCATGACCTTACTCTGAATGGCATGGGCCTGCTGCTGAACCATGCATTGTTCCTGGGATCTTTTCATCCTCTCGACTGGTGATAGTAGCTTCAACTGTGCTTGCACTGTTGTTTCTTTCTTTATTTCCTCCTGGAGTTGTGAATCCAGTGTCCTAAGCTCAGGGTCCTCTGCAAGGCATTCATAGGTCTGTGCACTTCGACTACTGAGCTATTTTCATTCCAAGTCTAATGCCTTGATTCACTCAACTGCGCTCTGACTACGTGTATCCCCTTCAGGAGGTACGTAGTGATGACTATGTAGTCGAAGTCCCTTAGGACACTGTCATGACTCACCGCGCCAGCCAGAGGCAGGATGTAGTCAGGAAGGATATATGGGATGAGCTTTGCATTCGCTAAGTCATCACGATGCTTCATTTGTTTCTCCGTCACATCTCGAGATGGTCCTGATCCATGAGCAGTTGATGAGGATGATTGAACTCCTCTTGTCGACGAGGCTTGGATGCATGCGGACATCACCTTCTCGGCCATGAGGTCTATTAGGATCTCTTCAATATCTTTTACTACTCTTCTAATTTCATCCGACATGCACACTTGAGATCTGATATCTCAGGTCAGTGAATCAACACTCAATGTAACAAAATGGATGGTGAGGTCTCAATGATCACTGCGTGAAAGAAAATATTTCTTTGTGGATTAGGATAATCACAATTGGAAAAAGTGTTCTCGATGCAATGCTCGACGGGATGAATAGACAACGTCGTAACGGACTCTTCCAATGGGCAGGAACACCTCAATCAATGTTATTCCATCCGTTATCGCAGTTCCAACGGTCTAATGGCGAACATTCTGGCAATAACTTTGTTTCTAGCCATTATGGAGCATCATTCTAACGGTTGAGATGCCTCCAATGATCATATTGCTTCATCGTGGCGAAGTGCCAGTCTTCGTTGTTCTATTATCTTGGTGAAGTTCCAGTTCTGCAAACCTTCTTTCTGCGAAGTCCTCTCTGTTACTTCTTTCAATATCTAGATTTGCTTTCTTCTTGCTGAGCTTTCTGGCTTTCTTTCCTATAATCTGAGTCACTGGTTTCCTCTTTCCATTATTTTTCTTATCTCCTCTTGTCATAGTAACTTTGCACTGTGGAGGGTCTTTCATAGGGCTCGAGGGTAATAATTCTTCTCTTTCTGGGGTAGGTGCTCTACTCTCTTGTACATACAGGTTTTTCAAGTCTTCCTGTGTTCTTTTAACTTCGACGTCTAGATCTCTGCTCCTTAGTAGCTTCAACTGGTCCTCTTGTTCTTCCATTAAGTGCACTATTCTCATATCCATGAAATCTCTTAGTTCTTGCTTTTTCTATTCTAGATCCTCCTCTTCTCGTTTCCTTTGTATCTGATCTTTCTCAATCCAAGTTTTTCCTAGAAAAATAGCAAATGGATGTTGTTCTCGACAAACTTAATGATCTCAAATTCTTCTTCTGTCAAAGTCCCATGAGCACTCATTGTTACATATTATTTTCTTCATCCCTATGACCGTTAATGATGTAACATTATATGTTGCCTTCAGAGGGGTCAGTGGCCTGAATTCCTAAAGAAAGAAGGGAGAAGAACTTTTACTGAGAGAAGAAGTTGTATTTTCCTTTGTAAAAAACCTATTAAAGAGGATTTCTACAGGATGCTCTATACACATGGTGCGGAAATGCCTGATTTCCACAGGCTGTACTAAAGCTATGCTGCAGAATTTCTATAGGTTGCACTATAGCTAGGGTGCGGAAATTCCTATACGTAGGAAAAACAAGCATCTTCTCGATGCTTATAGAAGGAGAATCTTCTATGGTGAGGTGGCCTCCGAATGGTTCGGATCTTACTCGCTTTCATGATTTAGTGGGATCATCCTAACCTCCTCACCTTATCATCTTCAGCTTATAAAAGGAGAGGAGCTCTCATGGAGAAAGTTATATTGGCTTGTTATTGAGTTTTGTAGCTTGGAGTTTGTATGTTGGCTTTGAGATTTTCTTTGTTAAGATAGATTGTGATCAACTATCAGATCTACAGTTTCATAATCCGTGGATTATAAGTGTGTGGGAAGCAAGGACCTGTTGGAAGGAACCTGATGACAACAAGGCATCTGGTTGTATCTTTCTTCCACATTCTTCAATACAAATATACTTTTCTTTCCTATATGAATGTTATTTGTTCATATTGTATGATTCCTTGATCATGTACATAGTTTCATATCAAATAGACTCTGTTATTCTTGTCTTCGTTGGCTTGTGTTTATTTGTAGATATTTCTCAATAAGCCTCGCGACGGATCTTGGATTGCATTGGCGAAGTTGGAACTTCGATATTTAAAAGGTATGTTCTAGATCCATTTCTCATTTGATAATTGAAAT
The DNA here is from genome assembly GCA_010110895.2 of Picea sitchensis. Lineage (NCBI taxonomy): Eukaryota > Viridiplantae > Streptophyta > Pinopsida > Pinales > Pinaceae > Picea > Picea sitchensis. The sequence continues at coordinate 24,020 of SNQJ01S0092392.1, forward strand.
ATAAGGAAAGAGTAGTGTACTTTCTTGTTTTGTTCTAGTTTTGGAGTGAAGCTAGGGGGATTGATTTGTGTCCGCACTTAACAATTAGCCCAATAACACTCATAGATGTCTAGGTAATTCTTCCACATAGGGTTATTATCTTTCCTCTAAATAATCATATTCCTCCCAATGAAGGAACCCTAGTGGGTTTTCCCAAAATTTCCCAAGTTCTTTCTTTCATGATATTCACCTGCGTTTCCTCATCTAGGACACAGTCTATGTCAAAGTCTCCTATTCTTGTTTCTATGTGCTCCTTCTCTTTTAATATATTTGATAAGTTGATATCTTTGTGATCATTCAGGGTTTCTTTCATCTGTAATAATACAGTCTCTGATTCTTTATGGGGTTCTATCGTATCCTTAGTTTCTTGGCCTGTCTCATGGTTTTCTTGTCTCATATTCATCTTTTCAACTTTGGAAATCATTCTAGGGAAATCCAAAACTTTAGGTCCGATAGCCTTACAACAAAGGAAAAATAGGACCTCTACCAAGGAATTCCTTAGCAAGATGTCTCGGTCTTCTGCAAATATAAAAAAGAGTTAACCCTCTCTTTTTCTTAAACGATCCCTAACCTTTCATGTACTGCGCACTGGGATCACAGAGGTGGGTCCAAAAAAATTTATTTCTAGGATCCTACATCTACTTTTTACTCCAAACATTCTTTCTATGCATAGGACTAACATATCTTTCACTGTTTATATAAGATCTATTCATATCAAATCTTCTTTCTTCTAGCTGTACCCTAGTTTTCAGACTAGGACCAAATCTATTAAACATACCTAGATTCATTCTTTCAAAAAAATAAATTCACTTATCTTACCTTTATCAGAGCACAAAGCTTCAAGATCTTACCTCTTTTCTTCAAATCAGACTTCTCTTCTTAGCACAGAGCTTCACAAGTCAAGTAGAATATTGTGCACTAGGGAAACAGATCTATGCACATAGCTTTCTCTTTTCTTCAGTTCCCAACAATCACAATTTCAAGTCCCGACAACGGAACCATTTTTTGGCATAGGGGCAAACCCAAGGTTCAACGCTTCAGCAACGCACCAACAAAACCCTAACTATCAACCCTTTTGGCAACACTTGCGAAGCAAATGAAGTCTCACCCGAGGTAGAGGCAAGGGTGGTTGTAGGAATCAGATGTCTGCAACCTAGCTGGGACATAGATCCGTGATTACAATACCTCAACGAAGCACTTAGAAGTTAACATTCATTAGTATTTAACCCTTATTTACATCGCATATCCAAACCCTGATTATAGAACATCGCAATATTCAACCAGATCTAACACTTCCAAGCACTTAGCACATAGAAATAGATCATATCTAGCATTCATTCACATTACTAAACACTAAGCTATTAGATAATATGCATCTAACATATATCATTGCACTAAGAATACATCACATCAACAACTATAATGCACAAAGAAACCAAAACACAGGATATACGTGGTTCACCCCAGTGTGGGGCTACATCCACCAACTCTTCTCTTCTTTATTATCTTCTTTCAATATTCTACAAGCACAGAGCCACAAGAACCTACTCCACATAGGACAGGAGATCTGACCGCAACTCACTAAATCCTCTTTCCCCCAGCTAGGTTTAAGCACAAATCCTTCTTACAAGCTGCACACAAGATTCTTACAATCGCTTGGACTTATCTCTGCAAGTTATTAACACACAGTAAGCACAAAGCATTTGCAATCACATAGATAAAACTCTAGCACTTAGCACACTGGCCTCCTCTTACATCCTAACTATCTATTTATACATTACAAAATGGGCCTAAACATGGGTAAACCCATGGGCCAACATCCCATTCCCGTTACATAAACCCTAAAAACAAAAATGCCCTAAGAAGGGGACGAGATCCTGCGATCTCCGCTTTGCCTTGTGCTCCGTCTTCAACCAGCCTGTTGAAGTCCCAAAATCGGTCAAACGTGACCCAAGTTCTCCAAAAATTGGTCAAGGGCCAACAACCATACATGCTCACACATGACTTTAGTCTTCACCATATCTTGCAAATACATCGTTATATTGGTCAACTGCGACTGCACTTGCACCATTCCTGTCAATGTCTCTGCCCCTCCTGGTGTAGCTTCCAGACACATCACAATTTCTATTGCCTCTTCCTGAGTTGTCACCTTTTGCTGGGTGAGAGGGACTTAGATATGGGGGAACGAATCTGCAATAAACCATTCTCTATGCTGTAAGTCCTAAATTTGGAACACCATACTATCTAGTAAAATATTGATTGGCTCTGTAACTAAAAGGATTTGGAGCAATGCTAGTCATAGTCCCACATGGTTTATCCTTCATTATACTTAATATCCTTTATATCCATGATACATTGAGACTCTGACTTAGGTTTCTAAAATTCCCTAAGGATATCTTGCTTCACCTCTGTCAAGGACCTTTCTTGTCCTGTTGACGCAGTGGATTTATGCTTCATGTACCATGTCAGAGCTCTGTCTCTGAATGTGGTTTCCAACTCTGCGATCTTTGTTGCTTCATTCGTGATTATCTTCAAAAACCATATTTCTTCACAAGTAAACTAATGTTTTTCCACATCATCTCTACTCATTCCATGGAAAACATGTAACCTCAAGGTACTGTCTTGAGTACTCACCATCTTAAAATGTGATTTCCCTCTTCCTATTTGATTGTTGGGTGTCAAAATTCTCAACTTTAATTCTCTTCTGGATTAAGTAGCACTAAATTCTACTTCTTCTTCACTCATATGTTCTCTTCTATATCCTTCTTCTCTCTCTCCTACTCTGATCTCTTCACTATCTTCTTTTCTTTCTTCTCAATTAAAAATGTACACGGGGGCTGGTGCAAGGGGGGGTAGGTCCATCTTCTTCTGACATTTATTGTGATATGGTCCAGAGATTTGCTTACTCATGGTCATATAAGACCATATACTATCATCAATTTCTCTCCCCTACCACTATGGGAGCCTCCATCTTCCTTTCCTTCATGACCACCATAATTTTGTGCTCTATCTTCCTCTTCTTTCTACGCACTTCTACTCTGTGATCCATCTTCCTTCTCTTTCTGTGCATTGCTACTCTAGGCTCCATCTTACTTCTCTTCCCATGCATTTCTACTCTATGATCCATATTTCTCTCCTATATTTACACCACTACTTGGTGATTCCTCTTCCTTTGAATTTGCAACACTCCACAATAGCCAATGGGGTTCAAAATTAATCTTCAAGACCCCTAAAACTACTACTACTACTACTAATACTACTGGTATCTTCACTGGACACCCTATCCTCCATGTCACACCTCTTTGTGGGCCTATCCTCATATGTTCTCCTCTCTGGCACAACATACTCTTTCATACTTCCACTTGGTGCAGTCTCTTTTCTTTTCATTATAGACCTGAATCCTCACCGTGTGCCCTTGACTAACCCTCTACTACTCTTCTTATCTACTTTCCTTCTTAAATCAACTCTTCTTTCATATCTCTTGGATCTTTTTTTCCTTTGCTTTTCTGGGTCCATTCCATTCCTCACCTCATCTCAACAATTTATGGATTCTCCTCAATGGATCCATCTCTTACCTCATTCTCCCCCATATTTTCAAACCCCCCCAATGCTAGGGGGGTTTACTCAACCATATTGTCGGGCTTAATGCACATCAACCCTTTATCCACAAACAACAACTTGATATAGAGTGATATTTATTCTAGCATTCACTTTCTCAGACCTTTTGTGAACTTTCTTTTATCCTCACTGAAAGAATCAGTGTACTCCACCAAAAAATCAATGATATAGCCCTCCTTTACTAGAGAAAACCAAAAATCAATGGTCGAGTCCACTTATTTTTCAAAGTCTTGAACCTCTCAAGCATGGCTTGATCCCAAACCACTGGTTCTAAAGGCCACACAGCATAACTGGACAGATTTTTCCTTTTCATCAATTCATACAACAAAAAATGGAATTCAATGAAAACAATTTGGTGCATATCAGTAAAAAGATACTTATATTTTCATTTCTTCACATTCACTCTCAGGCTTTGAGTTTCTGGTTGGAAAAACTCATGCTCTTTCGCAGTTAACTAGTCTTGAATCTCCTCTTGATATGGATACAACCTCATCTCTTTCTTTCATCCTTCCAAAAAAGACTTTTAGGTCTCGACAATAGAACAAATTGTTGGCTCATTTCACTCTTGCACATGTCCTTCCTCATTCTGGGGGGTTTAGATCCAGGGTTTGTCCAGAGTTGACCAACAATAACTCAAAAACACCAACATATCAACCCTTGTCCAAGGTCAAGGAAGGTATCAATGAAGATGTAGAGAGGATCATAGACACCATAAGTTCTTTTGATGGGGATGAAGGGATAAACATACAAACATCTGTATTTCATAGCATTCATAAAATCCATATCTTACCATTTACTATTATTAACAAGTAAAACAATACATGCACATATCCAAATGACACATGATAGACACATGATATAAAACAAAACATCGCATATTTATTACTAGTGTCACTCCATCATAACATAATCATACATTAATAAATATATATTGAATAGCAATAGAGTCTATGTCTCTTTATATAAGAATTCATATATACAATATACTGTGTCATGCACATTCCTTAGACCTTAGACATACAAAATACTAAGATTTATATTTAGAAGCATTACAACATTACAAAGGCTCAGAGTGAGCTCGGCACACATGGATAAAAACTCAATGGAGTCTAATAATCTAAGTCACTAACAAGAACCAACTCTCTTTCTGATATCTCTACTTCCTTTTATATATTTCTTCTACTAGGGAGCTCTGTCTCAGTCTTCTCTATTCCACTTGATCTATTGATCAACTACCTCACATGCTTCTCTCACCTGCCAGTGCTCCATGTAGGTTTTCTACATTAGGAAATATTAACTTCTTATCCAGCTCATCCTTTGGTTGTGCCACATTCCCTTGTGTTGATATCAGTAATCATTTGGGGAAATTTCCTGATGATTCCTTTCTTGATTCTGGCAGACATTGATCCAAAAAGATCTTTTAAAGACTATGGTTGAGTTTTAAAACAAGAATTCATTAACCATTTAAGAATTTGAATAAAGAGGAAGAATTAATGATGTAACATGGTAGCCATAATAAAATATATAGATATGGAGATAAGCACAAGAATCAACAAACCATAACAACAAAAGTTGTTAACGGAGTTCGGCAATATCGCCTACGTCTCTGGGCCTTTGTCTCAGTGGGTGAGGCTTTCTTATTTCTCTTCAAAGCTTCAAAAATACATCTGAAAAGTGTAAAATGGATTACAAAATGATATGTCTGTGTTCTTCTAGATCTCAAGAACCCAACACGACTGACGAAGCTCCCAGAAATGGCCTGCAAAGTTGCTCTCCTCAGTAGCTTGCCTACATAAAAATGGATTTGGATTTACAATTCTTCATCATTTCTCATGTTCTGAACCTTCGCCTAGGCTGCCAAGAACCTCTGGTTTATATAGGCTTGAAGTGGGCAACAAACTCCTAACTTACCCCCAAGATCTGGCCTCAAAAAGGGCTCCAAATCCTCCAATAATGGCCAAAATCTCTCAAAACTGGCTGAAAAATCAAATAAAATCTTGTAAAATAGTTTTGAAAACCTAATTTTGGGCTAAGATAGGGTGCATCCCCTGATCCTCGAGATCCTGGTCACATGTGTGCCCTCCATGTGGCCCTCGGCTAGTGCTGGCACGCTGGATACCTCCAAGTCTGGGTCCTTGTCATATGCACTTGCCCATATGGTCACACCCCCAAGATCCACGCGCATGCAAAATGGTTAGAACCTGGTTGCTAGCTCCTGGTTACATGCCCTGGTTGGCGGGCCAGCCCGAATGACTGGGCGCTATCCCGACAAATTCGCGTCAATGTATACAAGAGTGGGTCGTAGTTCATATGGTAGCGGTCATGTGGTAAAATTTTCATTGGGGGATGGGGCTAGGCCCCAACCCTTTTATCCGTCGTAAATATTTTGTTTTAAATTCAAAATATTATAAACAAATATATGTTTAAGAAACAACGTGTGGGAATACTGGTAGCCCAGCCTTGCCAAACCACTTCCCCACTCACGGAGGTCGCGGGTTTGACTCCTGTGGAGTCCATAAAACTTTTACCACAACCAACCAATGGAGGGGTACCAAATGGCAGCCCAAGGTTGGGTCATGTGACACCATACCATTCGCTCCATACCTAACATGTCACCTATCACTTCAACACCTTCCCAGTCATCCTGCTAGTCTAGTCAGCTGCCACATGTCAAATGATCGTACGGACCTTGCCACGTCATCCCATGCCAACTTAGTTGTACGGATGTGCCACATGTCACCCTCGTAGTGGTGACACATGTCACAATATGACTCATCCACCTATGAGCCATAAAATTCCCAGTCAACATGCCAACGCATATTCCATGTCACTGTATGGTCGTACTTACTTTACAGTCAGTTGCCACGTCAACACTGTACGAACTATATAGTCAGCAAAATTTTTCCTATTTGGAAAAACAAACAGATCACAATATCTTTTTCATACGGTGTCCATTTTATCTCGTTCAAGTTGTGTTACGTTTGTAATGACAAGGTCTACACACGTGTACGTTTTGAAGCGATTATGATAAATTTTATTTTTAGGCCTTCCTGGACCCATTTTGGTTCCTAGATCCATTTTTGGATCAATCCTCCCCACTAAGATTTTTTGGTCCTCTAAAAGGATACTAACTAGTCATCAAGTGTGAGATAGGCCACACCACTTGTTCTCTGTCTTTAAACTCTGTCATGTGCACCTGTCTCATCAATATCAATTGCAAAACAACCATGAAAAATGACAACATATTGTTAGCCACTTGTAATGTGTCACATCTTATTGAAGATACTATCATCCATGTTGACAACATTTCTAATGATAACATAAAAAATATGACTGCAAATAAGCTAATATGTTTGTAATACTTGCATGACATTAGCTTATCCTGAAGCAAAGTATGATTGAACTTCCATTCTACAATCATCTCATGTTCTTTCTTAAGATCAATTGCTTGATTTGGGACAATTATAGGCGTGTTTCTTGCATGATATGCATTTATTAATTGTTTCCTTCTTTTCCTGTTTTGATTAAGTGATATTGATTATGTTCCATGTCGAAGATTTCTTTGCGATCATACAAATAAGGACTGCCTAAGACCATTCCACATTCATTGAGTGGCACCACATCACATGTTACCTCATACACAAACTTAGATGAAATTACAAACTTTAATGTTCATTGCTTTGTTATGTGCAATTTATGGTTGTTGCTTATCCATTTAAGTGAGTAAGGTTTATGATGCATTGGAGTGTTTAATCCCAATTGTTTAACCACTTCCTTTGAAATCAAGTTATATTTGAGATCCACTATGTATCAATGTGTCGACCTTAGTATGCCTCATTACAACCCTTATGTGAAACAATTTACTTCTAGAATCAAATCCATCACCAATTTTACCTGTCAAACCAACCGTTGTGATTTTAGATTCATCACCCGAATCTAATCTCATGTCTGTTGGTCGTAATGATGCTACAACTAGTTGCCTCCCTTTCCTCTCTTTGAACCACTTTGGTCTCTTCTCGGGATGCAATTTCCAACATGATCATCATCATGCCCTTCTTTCTTGTAATGCTTGCAAGAGATCTTATCTTCCTTTCTTTCCATTTAATTTTCCTTCTTGCCATTCCACTTCCTTTTTTCCTCTTTTCTTGAAGACAATTCCCTTGATACTCCAACTCCTATTTTCCTTGCCTCAATGTATATTGCTTGAAATGAAACCTCATTAACATTAGTAGGTCCAAACATAAATACAGTATTATGAATGTGTGTAGGTAAACCTACTATATACTTCATAAGAGTTTCTCGGGTATGTAAAGAAATGTCTAACATTAATGCCATCTTACAAAATTCATGTGTGTATTCTTGCACCGTTTGTCCTTTTCTTAGTTTAAGACCTTTCCATTCAATTAAAGCCTTCTCTTTATAACCCAAAGGATAAAATTTCTTTCTAAGTGCAGAAACAAAAACTTGCCATGATGGAAATACATTACCCACTTGTTGTGTGCCATTTTGCAACTTGCTTTTCCACCAGATGAGTGTTGTGCCTGCAAGTCGAAGTGAGGCCAATTTGATTTGAGTTGCTTCATCTTTGATTTGTTGCACACTGTAATAAACCTCCATCTGTCTGACCCAATTATCAAGCTTCTCTGCATTGACTTCACCATCATACACGGGTAATTCAAACTTCACATCAAGCTTAAGTAAAGGCATATCATTTTTATGTTTATGGGAATGTTTTCTTTCGGTGGATTTGGAACTTTTACTTGAAGAAGAATAAGTTGATGGAGAAGAATGAGGTGAAGGAGGAGTTTTAGGAGGATCCTCT